>OZ010721.1:21217704-21253368 GCA_963932345.1 Ophion ventricosus | reverse complement strand
AACATGCAGATTTTATACGTTCGTATTGATCCCGTGCGGATAGGTTCACGGTTCGGGTCATGACGAATGTACATTGACTTTTACGGTTCACTCTTGTCCCTTGTGAGCCGTGGAGAATATTTAACGAGCCTTTCTCGCTCGCCGAAAAAAAAAAAACCTAAAAAAAAAAAAGATAAAAAAGTTCTTCGCTATGTCCCCTTAATCATTTCGTGAATTTTAACAGTTCATTCATTGGCCCTTCACTATCATGATCTCGTATAGACGAGCACCCTTGTTGTCGTTTGCGATGAAAAGGGAAAGACGAGGACAATAAATGCGTGAAGAGGAGCAGGGGCGACACCTAAAGCATCGAGTAGCTTTTTTTCCCTCGTCGAAGCATGCAACGATGTTTTTTTTTTTTCAATTGATACTCGTTACTTTTAAGAGGACCATTAACAAGTGTCGTATTCGATAGTGTGTTAAATATGGTATTGAAGTTTACATCATTTGCAACGATATAAATTGAGGCTACAAATATGACTGAAATATTTTTGAAGATCCTTATTAGGGATCCATAACCTAAAAGTGCAAAAGCAGTCGATGAGAAAAAGTATTATTTCCAACCCGCGGGAGATAGGACTTTTTTCAACTTTCACCCCCCCCCCCCCCCCCCCCCCCCCCCAAAAGGGTCCCGGTGGTCGAAAACACAACGAAATGATTTTACGATATTAGAGCTAGAGCTCTAGGAACTAGAGCTCAATTAGGCAAAACATTATTATAAATTTAATAACAGAGGAAAAGAAAAAAAAATCGTTGCACTTCAACGATGCAAACTTCATCACCGTGTCTGTGTCTGTTATTCAATCACGCCAAAACGGCTTGACCAAATTCAATGAAATTTAACATGTAGATAGCTTATGGCCTGGGTTAAGACATAGGATAATTTTCATTCTAATATCTAATATTTTTCTAATTACGATATTATACACTCAAATCTAATCTAATTATGAAATTAAAATTATTATATACTCAATAAAATTTAAAATGTATATAGCTTATGACACGTAGGATACTTTTCATTCTAATTCAAATATATAATATTTTTCTAATCTGTATGCCTGATGTTTGTTCCACTATCACGCCTAAACGGCTCAATCCATTTTGATGAAATTTGGCACACATGTAGAGAGTTATTTCGAATAATACATAGGCTATGAAACATACATGTAATATTTTTCTAATTCTAATATTTGACTCTAATCTAATTCGATTATGAAATTAGCAGTCTTGTATAATTCTTATTATAGGATACAAACAAATCAAATGTAATTAAAATAAATGATAATAGAATATCAAATCTCATATAAATATATCCAATATTTTTCTAATCATAACATTAGTGGCAAATCTAATGTAATTATCAAATACAAATTCTTATAGAATACAACGAATCAAATATAATTTGAATTTGATAAAGTCTAACGTCTAATATTTTTCTAATTATAACATTTTGAAAAATCTAATGATGAAATTTTAATTCTCATAGAATACGAACGACTAAAATATAATCAAAATCGAATAGAATCAAATATAATATCACATATTTTACTAAATTCTGTATGACGTATGACAGCCTTTAAAAAAAATAATCCATTAAGGGGTATTTTAACACAAATTGCGAGATCCACGCAGACGAAGTCGCGGGTAGAAGGTAGTATAAATATATATATATATGTCAATTCAATAAAATATATGTATTATATTTGATAGATAGGTAGATCGGATGCAGTGATTTTGTTTTTTTTTAAATTGCCTAATATTTTTCGCTGTTCGACCCGATTAAAATTTCTCCAAAGGTTTTTCGAATTCCGATGAGTGATCCAGAACGCAAATTTTCAAAAAATATTCTAGATGATAACGAAAATACCATCTTGAATAAAAAAGACTCCAGGAAAAAAAAATTTTTAAGAATTTCCGTCGTATTTCTATGATGCCAAACCTCAATGATGTATGAGATACTTGGAGGCGGAAAAAGAAACTTGAAAAGAATAATTTTAATGTGCACACATATACACACAAACACACACATACACGTGCGCGCGCGCGCGCACACACACACGTGTGTGTTTGTCGCAAGGGTGCGGTAGATGTCCCGCACCATTGCCGAGTACGGACGAGGCGTTGCAACCCGTCGAATGCAGAGGAAAACCGAAACCGGAAACCGCACACCGTTGGTTCATATTTTGTTCTTGTCTTTATTCCTTTGCGCTCTTGCTTTTCGTCTCTCTTTCTCTCTCTCTCTCTCTCTCTCTCTCTCTCTCTCTCTCTCTCTCTCTCTCTCTCTCTTCCGGAATTTCTTTAACCTTTCGTCTTTTTCACTCGCCATCCACGAGGGCGTGTGGCGGGGTAGGGAGAAGGGCACAAGTTCACAAGGTCGAATCTTTTCGTCTTTTCGTCTGTATTGCACCGTTTTTCTACTTCTCGGTGGAGTCGCTTTCATCACACAGGTGAGTCCTTTATTTCATATCGTGCTCAAAGAGAGAGGCAGGAAGGTAGAAGGCGAGGAAGGAAGAAGAAGAAAGAGAGGGGAAGAGAGAAAAAGAGAAGGAGAAAGAAAGAGCAAGTGGCATACAGACAAAAAGATAGCAGGACAGAGAGAAAAGAGAGAGAGAGAGAGAGAGAGAGAGAGAGAGAGAGAGAGAGGGCGAGGGAGAGGAAGAAGGAGAGACAGAGAGAGAGAGAGAGAGAGAGAGAGAGAGAGAGAGAGAGAGAGAGAGAGAGCGAATCATATGGGAAAAAAGGGCGAGAAAAATACCGGTACCGGATTTCCTCTCGTCTCAATCTCACTTCCCACTTTTCTCCTCGACTCTTCCATACGTATATGTACTCAGCGACCACGGCAGTGAATACAAGGTATCGCTCGTACAATAAAGCGATTCTTTGGAAGCTTTTTGAGGACTCATCGCCGTTCGTGCAAAAAAAAAACAGGATCAAAAATCATTTCAAACGACAGGAGAATTCATCAGGGAAGTGAAATTCTGAAATTTTTTTATTTTTTTATTTCATTTTCCTCTAAACCCGAATACTGTTGCATGGTCGTATAGCCCGCTCGACGAGAGATCTATGAAAAATTGTCTGGATTCGTATGGGATCGTCCGTACACAGTACCCTTCGCATATTTGTATGCACATTCAGAATTTATATGTGTATGTATATATAAAGGCATATTTAGACGATGTTATGTGCATTTTTAAATATCCAGAACGGTATTTGCTTCCAGGAGAGTGTGTGTGAGAGAGAGAGAGAGAGAGAGAGAGAGAGAGAGAGAGAGAGAGAGGAGGTGAACGGAAGGGCGAAGAGTGCGAAAACAGAAAAAGGGAAAGGACGAGGGACTCTCATGATTTTTACGTGTGGCAAAAGAAGAGAAGTGCAGAGGCGCGCACACTGCCGGTACATAGAGAGAAAAGGGAAAAAAATACATATAGAAGAAGTGGAAAGCGAGACGTCAGCAAAAAAGTGAGGGTGAAAGCCTCAAAGAAAGAAAGAAAGAGAGAGAGAGAGAGAGAGAGAGAGAGAGAGAGAGAGAGAGAGAGAGAGAGGAAGAGGGAGGGTGGCAGGGGGAAAAAGATATGGAAAAAATACGGGTATAGAGAGAGGTCGAGAGTCTCGCGGCTGTCGTCAGCACAGCAGCCACACGATTAAAATGTAAAGGGATTCATGTTGAGCTGTGCGCGCCCAGCCAATTTATATGCGTCTGGGCTTAGGCTCGCTTTCGCACGTGCTACAGTTGCCACGGAAATCGGCCTATGATACTCTTCCTACTTCTTCATGCGGCGAACACCTATATACATACAACAAATAATAAAACGCATATTTTAGGATTCTATATATATATATATATATATATCTCGGCCCACGGTACTCTCCCTGCTTCTTCGTGCGGCGAACACCTACAGTGGGTAAAAAAAGTATTTGCCCACTGCATGTTTTTCAAATTATCCTACTTATTGAAACATTTTTTCGTACATTTTATTTTGCTTCGAAAAAAAAAATGCTAAATTATTTTATTTTATTTCGCACGATAATTTGAAAAACATGTGGTGTGCAAATACTTTTTTACCCACTATATATATATATATATATATATATATATTTCTATACATATATAAAATCCTGAAATATGCATTTTATTATTTGTTTTGAAGAATATTGATACCGAGTTTCGAGTTGATACACGCAATGACTACAATGTTCCATATAAACTTTTACACTCCATTTTATCCTTTTAGGGGTTGACTTTCGAAAGATCCTTTCTTAGTGCACCTACGCCTTTTGAGGAACATATCTTCCGAATTCTATCGAGATAGAAGCAGGGAGCTTGTTTTTCCCATTCAAACTTCACCACCCCAGTTGCACCTCTAATTTGGGGTTGTTTTAAAAATCCTAAAATATGAATTTTATTATTTGTTTCGAAGAATATATATATATATATATATATATATATATATATATATATATATATATATATATATGCCAAGTTTCAAGTTGATACACGCAAGGAATACAATTTTCCATACAAACTTTTACACCCCATTTCACCTTCTCAGAGTTGACTTTCGAAAAATCCTCTCTTAATGCACCTTTACATCTTGTGAGGAACATAACTTTCAAATTTCATGTTTTTCTCTTCTTGTTGTATTATTATACTAAGAGTACATTTTTCTTTCAGATAAATCTAGTTCGTTCAAGCCCCATCTTGCTTAAACGATAATAGTTGTAGAATTGTCTTGTTTCTTCGGGAGAAGGTACAAAAAAATGTTGAACAAGGGACAAAAAATTCGTTTTTTTTCCCGATAAAAACGAAGAAATCTCGTTTTCCATGCCCAAAAATCCTGAGCTACTTCAAAAACATCCACTTTCTCCAGTAGCGAAATTCTAAAAGATTGTTTCTCATCGAGACGTTTCCACACAGAGAAGAAAAAAAAAAGACCCTCGGATCGAAAAAAAATTATTAATTCTCCATCGGCCAACGAAATATCGAGACGAAATACGAAAAAAATGTTATCATTTCAAGTATTCCTCAGTTCATTGGAATGAATTTTGGAAAATAATTGAAAAAAACTGGCAAAATATAAAATAATTGAAAAAATATAAATTTGGAAGAAATATAAAAATAACTGGAAAAATATAAAATTGGAAAAAATATAAAATTACTGGAAAAATATAAAATTGGAAAGAATATAAAATTACTGGATAATAATTGGAATGAAACTGGGAAAAATGTTCAAACAAAAGACCCCAGTAATCCATTTTTTCGATAAACAATTCATTGCCCCCCTCCCCCCCTTCATTGAGCCCAAATGAATATTTTTTTGCAAAAAAAAAAATCCTCCGCGTATATTTTCGGGGCTGCTCTTCCAATAATTTTCATTAATTTAATTTCAATCCGCGCACCGTACATACGCATTAATATTTATATTTTCCGCATACTTTCACTTTGGGCGCCAAATTGATTTTTCGTTTCTCGCGAGAGAGGGTTGAAGCGAGTACCAGGGAGGACAGAGACGAATCGCAGGGTATTATCTACGCGAATTCCCGACCGATTTAGTATTTTAATAAAGCTGGGAGTTATGCACGAGTCGCGTCGCGTGACTCGGGGAGGGATGAAGTATAGGGGCGAGGAGGGGGAGGGAGGGCGGGGGTGGTGGTACAAGATGTAGAAGGGGGGAAGAGAAGGGGATAAGAGAAGCTGGAAGGAGCTGAGGAAATGAGCGAGGGTACAAGGACAGGGTGAGATAGGAAAGTAGCTACCGCGCTGGTACGAGGAGAGACTTTGGCCAAGGCATACGCGACGAACGACGAAGTGCTCCGAGGCTCCAAGAAAGGAGGAGGACGCTAATGGTACCATAGATTTTCTCGCCCCCCCCCCCCCCCCCCCCCCCACCCCTATCACTGTCTCGCTCTTTCTATTTCTCTCATGATAAAGCGCATGTTATACAGGGTGGACCGAAAAGTCACATTCAAACGGAAAATCTTGAATGATCTTGAAGTTTGCATCGTTTGAATGTAACGAAATTTTTTTTTTCATATTTTTATTTCCTCGTTAAAATTATTTTACAAATGAATTTCTCGCAGATAAAAATTATAGATCTCTAAATGAGCGATTTAAAAAATGGTTGATGAATTTTCGTAACGTATATTAGCCACGAGATAATTCGAGCAATTGAAAAATCATCATTTTCGTTGCGTTTCAACGATGCAAACTTCAGTCTCATAATCTTGATGCCTCGTATGTCTGATGCATGTCCTAATGAATGATACTGAAGTTTGCATCGTTGGAACACGCAAAGAGTTTAATAGCCGGAACTTCATTGGTAAGTTTGGACTACGAAAAAGCCTCAAACTTTTAGTAGGATTCTTATAAAAAAATTCTGCATCCCAAATAGGGAACCTTACTGCCAATTTCTCCCTCTAGAGAGGACATTGTACTATAACGGCAACAGAACGTGACGTTGAGGCCTTAGGCCACTCTAGGATTTTCCCAAAAATCGATTTTTTTTTTGTTGAAAATGTACCTTAGTACCTATAAAATTATATTCCAAAAGATTATGGGTGTGAAAAATCTCTAGACACTCGATTTTTGAATTGTGGCGCAACCTCTCTCTTGATTCATGTCGTAACTTTCTACTATAAAGGCGTTTATCTCAAAACTATATTTTTCAAGTCGGCCGGACTCATAACTCAAACAAATTTCCACCGATTCACTTGAATTTTTAACTGTATATTTAGAATTACATTTTCTGAGGCACTACCTAGGATTTTTTAATTTTATTGCATAGTTCCTTTTTTATAGACAATTTTCTGACGATTTTCTCATGGCATTTTATACTTTTTGTTTTAGAAATGCGCCATTTTGACAAAAAACAATATATCAAAAAAATCCTACGTACTTCTATAGCTATTCTTATATGTAATCGAAAAAACTTTAGTGTACACGGAGAGAATTAAATGTAAAAAATTACCGTGCAGTAACGGTAACCAGATGACAATCCTGAAACTTCGCTTATTATTACTGAATAAAGCACAGATTTTCACGAAAATAAAATAAAATTTCTTCTTCAGATAGAAAATTTTACCAGATTTTCTAGTAAATTTTCATGTGTAACAAAATACGCAAAACTTAAATTTAAAAAATATATAATATCAGCGAAATTTTACTGTGCATTTTATTATTTTATGCCTTTCAAAAATATCTAGAAAAAATACCATCACGATTTCTCGTTTTTACACGTGTATTTTGGTGAAAAATCATTTCAAGGTCATGATATCATAGGTCGTTGGATTCGTCTGAATATCAGCTACAACGTCTTAATAAAAAAAAATAAAACATGTTCCCATTTAAAAAACCATCGATGACCTTGAGAACGCAAAGATCTTGACAACAATGAATTTTTCACCACTGTATCAGCCCTTCGAAATCAATCAAATTACCTTCTGATATTTTTTTCGTCACTCGGCATCACGGCAACGGAGATATTTGGGGTAGGCCACCCTGTATATATATATATAGAACGTCAGCAATCCCATTCGAGATCTCGTAAATACACCACACAACAGGCAAAGCATAAATGCGAGAAAGAGATGGCCCGGCGACAACGACGAGTCTTTTAGCCTTTACGATCTCTTGAAATAATTTACGATTGATTCTTACGTATACATATATCCGCGGATGATTTTGAAGACATCTGACTTCTGTGAGCATCCTCGTAGTAGCCAATTGTCCCCATACTCAATACCATGTGAAGCCCAATGTCTTCAAAATCACCTTTGGATAAATGTGAGCATATTTATATAAAAGTCATTTCAAGGAACGTCCTGTGCCCAGAATCAACGATTCGTTTGAAGATAAATTCAAGGACCGACCTTGAAATAGCCGGATGAGCTGGTAGCCAATATTGCATGGATACAACCAGTTCAAAATGTCCTTTCCCCATACATAAATATATATATATATATATATATATATATATATATATATATATATATATATATACACACACACACACACACACACACGCTTATGTGTACGTTCGCACTCCATCAGCGAAACTATCCAGCCACTATTTTTTTTTATCTCGGCAATTCAGTTGTACGATTTTATCGTCGTCTCCGCGGAATATTTTCGTCCCGGAGTCTCTCAAATCCGCGCACGTACCAAAAGCGATTCGACGTGCATTCGCGTATAAAAGGAATCGAGCAAACAACACCCGGTCGTTACTCTTTTTATCGAGCTGGGGCTTGACTCGTACTTAAAAAATTCGATAGACACAGGACGTTGACGCATTGGCAAAAAAAGAAAACGATTATGCGTCCTACTGGTCGTTGCTTTTTTTTTTTGTACCAGTCACGTTTGAACGACGAAAGATCGTGCACGGAGAGAATTAAAAAGTAATTTTTGTCGTGAATTTCACGGTCAAAATTACCGTGATATATTTCAATGTGGTGACAAGTGAGAAAAGTATAATAATTCGTATGCGACAAGTTTTTTTTTTAACGCACGTTACAGAAAATTTCAAATACGTAGCTAAAATTTTACTATACAAGAAGGGTAGCGCGCACGATAATTTTTACCGAGAGCACAATACATTTTCCTATGACACTCATTAAATTTTATAATAAATCTTAAAATAACTGTTATAAAGACGATACTTTTTTATAGACATTTTTGAAAGGCATAAAATAATAAAATGCACAGTAAAATTTCGCTGATTTTTTTTATAATGAATGTGGAAGTTGACATTTTTCATACATTTACACATTTTTGAAGGCTTTGGAAGCTCATGAGTCTTTTTCTTGAAACGAATTGCATCAAATAATGATTTATTTATAATAAACATACATTACAGCATACAACAAAAATTATTTCGTGCTATTACAGCCACAAATGAAAAAAGTTATGCCGATTTAAAGGCGAAATTTCAGGTAATTAAAAAAAAAATCATACCTCAATTACCGTGACACTTAGGTCATAGGGTCTAAGGATGAAAAAGTTAGCAAATGACGCCCCCCAAAGCCCCAAAAAATGTTGTCAGTCCATGTGCCAAAGACCCTGTATATATATTGTGACGAATTTTTCTTCGGATCTCTCGATCCTCGTGAAATATATATATGTGTATTTGTGTATTTATATATAATATATACGAAAGATATTAAATCTGTAAACTTGAACTCCACGCCTAGTGTCCCATAGAAAGCGGAAATGAATGTGTGTACACACACACACACACACACACACACACACACACACACACACACACACACACACACACACACACATCCACAAGAACTGCAGTGTCCAGAGGCTACTTTGATTGGGAAAGTGAAAGAAGAGAGAGCGAGAGCAAGGGCCACTGAAGAAGGAAGAAGAGAGAAAATAATAAAGAACGAGAGAAATCCTTAAGGGAGAGTAAATCCTCGGGAGCGTGAGAGATTCGATCGAATCTCTCCACTGGATTGTCCAATAATCCTCTCTTCATTTTATACCGACGAGGAAAATCGCGAGATAGAAAATCCCAAGAATCTTTTCCGTCATATATATATATATATATATATATATATATATATATATAGGGATATTCTTATCCAGGGGAAAAAGTGACGTAACGAGCATCACTTTACGCCTTAAATTATGGCATTTACGCCCTTTTGGTGATGAGGAATCCATGTATATACACTCTTTTTGTCCGGCGCTCTGTTGTACTTCTAAGGACAAGAAAGAGAGAGAGAGAGAGAGAGAAAGAGAGCTTTGGCCAGGACCATAGCGCGTTTTACTCTCTCTCTCTCTCTTTCCTTTCTTCCTCTTACGACCGGATTCGTTCGTAATACCGGGCAATATGTTTTTATCTTTTACGATGGGTCTTCTCTTTACGCTCACTCGTTTCTCGCCTCCTTTCTCTCTCCATCCCTCTCTCTCTCTCTCTCTCTCTCTCTCTCTCTCTCTCTCTCTCTCTCTCTCTCTTTCTCCCTCTCTCTCTCTCTCTCTCTCTTTCTCTCGCTCTCACTCTTTCTCTCTCTCTCTCTTTGTACAACCTTATCTTTTCTCTCCTCTTGACGAGAAGCTTATTCCACCGGGAAGAACGGAGAAAAGACTGCGACATCGCGTTTTCGCGTATAAGAACGAAGATAAAAAGAGAAGAAAAAAAAACGAGTGAGATTCTTTTTCTTCCTCACCGTTGAAAAACGCGATAGAATCAGATTCATAAAGACCGCGGATTTTCTATGGTTCGAAAAAAAAAATCTCTTAGCCGTACGTCATAATTTTCTGGCTTTCTTCCTTTCACGAGTGAGAAACTGAGCTGAGACTGAGATGGACGAATTTTTTCGTCTTCACTCCCTTCTTGTGAATCATTGATCTTTTCATTTTATTCCGACGCTGGTGAAACGAAGTCACTGATAGGAGAGACTTTTCAGTTCTTGACGTATTTTATTTTAATTATTCTTATATTTTCTTTTGCAATTTTTTTCTAATTTCTTTTTGTCTTTTCGTTGTTTCTTTCTGTTCGTTTGCATTTATCTCAGTTTTTATTCTATTTTACTTGTTTTTTTTTTTTTTTTACTTTGGACTTATAATTTTATTCATTTTTGGCGTTTTATTTTCTTTCTTTTTGTTTGGGTTTGTTTCAGAGTTCATTTTATTTGCCTTTGAGTATTTTTGTTTTTTACTTTGGAATTTATTTTATTCATTTTTGGCTTTCCATCGTGTTTCTTTAACTTCTCTGTTTGGCTTTGCTTAACTTAATATATTATTCCAATAATTGTTTTCCTTGAAACCTAAGGCCAAAAAGAGGGCATATTTTGTGATTTTTTTTTCAGCGAAACCATAAAATAAGTCGGAATTACAAAATAGGGGTTTTATTATACACGTAATTGACTATAAAAAATTATTTTTTCACAGCGATACATGTCAAAATGACGACTGTGCAGTTAAGGTCGCATTTTGAAGATGAAAGATGCGTCTAATCATGAAAAATTCGGCAAACGCAAGGGTTGCACCCGTTCAGTTTCACACCCTGTCAAAAAGTGCGAAAATTGCGAAAAAATGAGAAATGAGCATACCTTTCAGGCAACATTTTTTTTAGAGTCGCGATCTCAAGTGTGTACTTTGAAATAACATCGAAAATTTGTAGTAAAAAAAGGTCCGGACCAAAAACCACCCATAACAGTAATAAAATATCGATAACCACCCCTAGCAATTGTGATATGCCCAATAATGGACCTTCATTGATGTTCAGTTCATAAATATTTTTGAAAACACGTGAAAAATTTGTAGCAAGAATGTCCGAATGGAACACTAACCTTAACAGTAACGAAACATCGAAAACCACCCCTCGAAATGACGATACGCCCAAAGATGCACTTCCATTGATATTCAGTTCATATATATTTTCGAAAACGCATGGAAAATGTGTATTAAGAACATCCGATTCAAAAACTACCCCTAACAGTAACAAAGCATAAAAAACCGCCCCTAGCAGTGGTGATGCGCCTGAAAATGCATTTTTATTGATGCTCAGTTCATATAAATTTTTGAAAACACATGAAAAATTTGTAGCAAGAAAATCTGACTCGAAAACTACCCCCAACAGTAACGAAACATCGAATTGACCGTAAGTCCTTCGGAATATGCTTATGTGTTCTGGAGCACTCATATTTCGATTCAGGTCAGGATAAACTAGCAGAAAATGAGATGATAACGTTTTATCCATTGGTGGGTGAATTTCTCTCAACTGAGGGGTAGTTCATAAGGGTTGATTGATCCGTAATTTCTTCAGAATCCCACTACGTGTTCTGGAATGACTTTTCCTCTATTTCTGGCAGATGGGAAATGAAATTAAGATGTTTTCAAGCGATTGGGGTGGTTTTTTCATTCGGGGGTAGTTTCTGAGGGTAGAAAAATTCTCGAATAATTTTTTTTTCTCACATTGGATATTTCGTACTCATGAATTCAGATTCACGACTTTGCCATACGGTCCAAAAAAATTCACCTGTTAAAGGGTTAAGTAGCATTCTTACTCCAGTAATACGGTTCCACAGAAACCAATTTAGACTACGAAAATCCACTCCTGCGTTTTTACGCTTTCTGATCAGAGATCTACGACCTCATTTTGCAAAAAAAAAAACGTTTTGCGTGATAAAAATAAATAAAAAAAATACATCGCTGTACCCCAACGATGCAAACGTTAAAGGCATTGTTATTTCTTATATTTCTTCGAATTTGTAAAAACAGAGTCGTGGAGTTGAAAATAAGCAGCAGAATCGACAAATTCGACTTTTTTCCAATAGTAATTATTTTTAAAAAGTGAAATTGTGTCGAATGAAAAAAAAAAAAAAGGAATTTTCGTTGCGTTTTAACAACGCAAAGTTCCGCGAAACTATTGAAATCAGCGGGGAAACACAAGCCACGACGAGCAAATGCATATATAAATATATAACATTATACAGATAAAGATATACAATGTTGGAGCACGTTCATAAGCGATAAAGCCGTTGAGAGCACATTCATCCCAACTTTTGTGTTTCTCATTTCCCGCCTCGTGTCCGCTGCAATCTCGATGGTTGTGTACCGTGCAAAAAAAAAAGGCAAAAAAAAAAACAGGGTTTCGCGGTTGGGGTTGTTTTGCGCCCTCTGACACATCAGGCCACGAGAAAACACGGCACAACAAATCCAAAGTTGAATTACTTATTACTTTTCGCTTTCGCTGTTATAATAATAATAATAATAATTCGAGAAAATGTCGTTCGTCTTATAATAATTGCGGAAAGTTATTCGAGAAAGGTTTACTCCCGCACTTTGCCCCCATTTGCCAACATTGAGATGAATGAATGGTGAATAGCCCATGCCATTCTCTCTCTCTCTCTCTCTCTCTCTCTCTCTCTCTTTCTCTCTCTCTCTCTCTCTCTCCCCCATACCATTGGCTCTCCTCCTCTTTCTCTCTTTTATTGTCAGAGATGTGGAAGAATATTACGATAGAGAGGAATAACCCGAGGGAGAACGAGGATGAGGAGTCGAGGGTGGCAGGCTTGAAGAAAAGAAGTCGCGTCGACGTTGAGGACCAGATTTAATTACGGACTTCTCGTCGTGCAACGTCCTCGCAATATACGTCGATTATTCCCAAGTTAAAAAAAGTATTAAAATATATTGGGTGAAGTAAAAAGTTCTGAGCGTTTTCCGCTAGATGTCTATAGTGAGCCATATCTCACGATGTATACATCGCATCGGGTCATAACTATACGGCGATTTAAAGGTGACATTGAGCTTCAAAAAAAGTTCTTTGACAGTTTTGTGTTTGGTGAAGCCAGTTGTGTGTTACAGCGTTCCAAAATGGAGGTAAAAAAAGAGAAAATTCGATACATTCTTCAGTACCACTACGACCAAGGTGAAAAGGTGAAGCAGGCGGCCAACAAAATTTGTACTGTTTATGGACCCAATACAGTATCGAATGCAACAGCAAAGCGGTGGTTCCAACGATTCCGTTCTGGTAATATGGACGTCAAAGATGAGGCACGCTTTGGTAGGCCAATCGTAGAAAATGTCGATAAAATCATGGAAATCGTCGAGTCGGACCGACATGTGAGCACTTATTCCATTGCCCAGGAACTGAAGATTAGCCAGAAAACCGTTTGGAACCATTTGCATAAGGCTGGTCTGAAGAAGAAGCTCGATGTATGGGTGCCACACGAATTGACGCAAAAGAACCTTTTGGACCGAATTGATGCCTGCGATTCTTTGCTGAAACGTAACGAAATCGACCTATGTTTGAAGCGGATGGTGACTGGCGATGAAAAATGGGTCACATACGAGAACAACAGCCGAAAAAGATCGTGGTCCAATCGCGGTGAGCCGGCCCAAACGATCGCCAAGCCCGGATTAACGGCCAAGAAGGTTTTGCTGTGCGTTTGGTGGGATTGGAAGGGAATCATCCACTATGAGCTGCTCCCATCGGGCCAAACACTCCATTCGGACCTCTACTGTCAACAACTGACCAGACTGAAGCAGGCGATCGACCAGAAGCGAACAGAATTGGCCAATAGGAAGGGTGTTGTGTTCCATCAAGACAACGCCAGGCCACACACATCTTTAACGATGCGCCAGAAGCTCCGAGAGCTTGGATGGGAGGTTCTATCGCATCCGCCGTATAGTCCAGACCTCGCACCAAGCGATTATCACCTTTTCAAGCAGTTGCAAAATTTTCTTGATGGTACAAAACTGGCCTCAAGAGAGGCTTGTGAAAATGAGCTGGTCATGTTTTTTACCAATAGGGACGAGGACTTCTTCAATCGCGGAATTATGAAATTACCTTCAAAATGGACAAAAGTTATCGAACAAAACGGCGCATATTTGATCTAAATCGGATAATCCTAACTATGTTAATTTCATCGTCGAAATAAAGCGAAAAAACGCTCAGAACTTTTTACTTTATCTGTTTGTGATTGTAACATGCACGAAATAACTTCTGTTGTACTCTGCAATGTATGTTTATTATAAATAAATCATTATTTGATACAATTGGTTTAAAGAAAATAACTCACGAGCTTCCAAAGTCTTAAAAATGTGTAAATGTATGAAAAACGTCAACTTCTAAATTCATTATAAAAAAAAACTAAAAGAAGTTTTTTCCGTCTTTCGGTCCATAATTTCCAGCACTAATTTATATTTAACAGTAATTGAAGCATGCACACGTACTCGAAGTATTCGTATATAAATATGCATACATTTACATATGTATGAATATTTACATGTATAAATGGAAAAAAAAAGCGAACATACACGCGTGTAATGACCGTTGAGAAAAGTTTGCCCTCGACTTTACCTCCCGCGAGAGTAACAAAACTTTCCGGAACAATTATGCTGTATTTTAATGCGGCTAGCCGGGAAAACTAAGCGCGGCATAATTGCTGGACCGAAGCGAGGCATGAACAGATTTCTGCTCCTTCCCTCCAATATAAACGCATATACGTGCGTATTACGTATGTATATATATTAGGGTGGCCCACTTTTTTACCTTGTTTTTAATTTCTTTGCGGGCCACCTGATCAAATTGTGACAAATAGAGAAAAAAAAAATATCTCAAAGGCTCTCTGTAATCGGAAAATATTTAGAGGTCGCTACCGAGCATTATAACATTTTTACTGTATATTTTTCCCACCATGGAGCCTCGACTCGTGTCAAGTGTGTCATGGTCTCTATCGCATTGTGTTTAAGATAGTCTCGCCACAGTCACGCTGGAAAGTTTATTCTTATCTTTTTTTTTTCAACCTCTCAAATTTTTTTCAAAATCTGCCAATTTGAAATATTGGTCAAAAGGAACGTCTGTGATTTTTTTTAGATTTTTTTAGGCGTCCGTTCAGGATTTTCAATTTTTCATTACGAACACCGTATCCGAAAAAATATTCATCAAACAAAAAAAAACAAGAATAAAAACTTTTTTATTTTTTCCGTTTTATCGAAAAAAATCAAAATCATAATTTTTCTGCATTGAGAACATTGAAATTTGGCAAAAAAATGAGAATAACATCTTTTTAAATGAGATTTCGCAGGGTTTTTATTTTTTTTTCATCCTAACGATTGCAGGTACCATTCTGAAAATGTTTTCGCAGACTCTTTACCCAACGACAGACATCCTGTAAAATGTGTACCGAAATCGAAAGTGTGTTATTAGGTTTAAAAAAATGTTATTCTCATTTTTTTTGCCAAATTTCAATTATCTCAATGCAGAAAAATTATGATTTTGGTTTTTTTCGATAAAGCGGAAAAAATAAAAAAAATTTTATTCTTGTTTTTTTTTTGTTTGATGAATATTTTTTCGGATACAGTGTTCGTAATGAAAAATTGAAAATCCTGAACGGACGCCTAAAAAAATCTAAAAAAAATCACAGACGTTCCTTTTGACTAATGTTTCAAACTGGCAGATTTTGAAAAAAAATTCGAGAGTTTGAAAAAAAAAGTGGCCCAGTTGATGAAGAATGCCTCATATGGTCTTCTGTAATTGAAAATTAAATAAACAAATCTGTAGCAAAGTTTCGAAGTTATTGCGTGAAATGTGAAATTTTCCAGTGCTCTCCATAAGAACCCGCGTAAAATCATGAAATCTTTGATTGCCAATATCTCGAAAACGGAACGGTGAATCCTTCTGAAATTTTGGAGATCATCATTGAATAGTGTCCAGCATGAGTCCTGAAAATAAAAAAATCAAATCTATAAAAAAACGCCTTGGCGAGACTATTACCTTAAAGTGGCTACTACCGTCCTAAAAAAGTTCACGAACCATCTATGGTATCTGTCAGAAGAGTTAATCTGTTTGTCATGTTTCGATGACGACGTTCCAATGAAGGCGAAGCGCGAAATGACTGAATCATTAGCACATCCAGGGAGTACCAGTCGTCAAGTGAAAGCTGATATAACAGTCCAGAGCCTTCTTAACATCAGATTGGCAGACTTCGTAACCGCTTGTAGCTTGCAATTTTTTGAAATAATAAAAATAGAACCAACTTTTCTTGCTCGAGACCCAACGGAGTAGAAAAGTAAAGAAAGCTTTTTAATGTGTTTCGCTATTTGCAAAGGATTCCGTGTAGTAAACGACACAGCAGAGCGAGGAGTTGCCCGTAAAGAAGAATTTAATCGGGCTATTACGTATGATGAAGAACAGAAACAGTATCTGCTGTTAGTCGTAAGCGAACATCGGAAAAAAGCATGCCAAATTTCAATATCACTACGATTGCACATGCTATAAAGAATTAAGATAAAGTTACATTGTTATAAAAAGTATAAACAAATTTGTATTCCAACAAATAGTTTGGAAAAAAATATAAATCATTCTATTTAATTCATTTTCAGAATAATTTTGTTTAAACCCAGATAGCGACCTGTAAATATTGTCCAATTATAGGGAGCCTTATGATCGTTTTTTTCTCGATTTGTCACAATTTGATCGAATGGCCCGCAAAAAATAAAATAAAGATTGGGCCACCTTTATTCTGTTTATTTGAGTTCCTATGCGTTGCTCGATCGTGTAATTCTCCATGACTAAACCTCAATACTTCCTGATGCCAGTTGTCAAAGATTAGTACTCTATGATCGCCACAAAAAAAAATAGTGAGCAATTAAAAATGTCAGGTCACTTTGAGACACCCTTTATATATATATATATATATATACGTGTGAGTACAGTACGCACGTCTATATATGTATGTACGTAATAAAATTGCGCCTGGAGTGCAGTCTGAAATTTGGCACACGAATTTCCTCGATCTTTTGGCACTGAAATTTGTCGACTACTTTCCTCCTCTTTCAATCCAAAGTGCATTGTATACCGACGTTCTTTTTTCTCCTCTTTTCCTTTTTCCTCTCCTTATTACCTCAACGTGTAGAGCCGCGACTCGAGGCAAGGGATGGGGGGGGGGGGGGGGGGGGGGGGGAGCGCAATCTCTTACCGTCGCGACGTGGAAAATAGAAACAATGCAATCTCCGAAAAACATAGCTGACGAAGAGGCATAGAAAGTCATGAAATGGCGTGTAAGAGGATAAAGTTCCGACGAATCGAGCGTATCGCTTTGCACTTATTTGTCCTTGTTGACAATAAGTAGATGATGGGTTTCTTGATTTGCCTCAATATTTGCATATATATATATATATATACATGTTTTTATGTAAATACGTAATAATGAAGTTGAAGTTTGCATTGTTGAAATGCAATGAGAATGAATATTCCTGGATTCCTTCAATTACTTTTGGCAGATTTTCCTATTGACAAAAGTAGGTTTCATTTTTATACGGCAGACTGTTAAGGAATTACAAGGCGATAATTCCAAACTTGCTCAACATGCCCCTCCCAACCCTAGGAATCGACAACAAAAAAAGGTTTTGTATAGTAATGCAAATAAGAAGATTAAAAAATTAAAGAAAACCGTCATTGATCCAGAGGACAATCCAGATCCAGAGATCTCAATCCGGATCCAGAGGACTATATATACAGGGTGGATCAATAACTATTAGCACCTTGGATATCTTCGAAACTATAAGGTTCACAGAAATATGTGCTGAAATGAAATTGCACAGTACGAAAGAGGCCATCCGATAGCGATAATAGTTTTTTTTGCAGGTGTAGGTACTTCGGACATTTGATGGTCAACTCAATTTTTTAAAATGGATCGGTATGTTTTTTTTTCTGTATCATGAAAGAGGAGCTTAAAACGAGTTCAACGACCTATAACGTAAGGCCATTGAAGGTCATAGAAAGTACAGAAAGGCGATAATACTTACAGTTTCGGTAGTAAATAAAATTACTACGTTTATAGTAAATGTTCAAAATAACGACCATCAGTATCAATGCAACATTGGATTCTTTTTTCGATTGATTGACTTGCAAGTTTTGCAGCGTCAGAACTTATTGATGCATAGGCTGTAATAATTCTTTGTTGCATGTCGTCAAGTGTAGTTATTCTTTAGACTTCTTTCTATGGGGAACATTGAAAGATAAAGTGTACAAAGGAGTACCAACTACACTTGACGACATGCAACAAAGAATTATTACAGACTGTGCATCAATAAGTTCTGACGTTGTAAAACTTGCAAGTCAATCAATCGAAAAAAGAATCCAATGTTGCATTGATAATGATGGTCGTCATTTTGAACACTTACTATAAACGTAGTAATTTTATTTACTACCGAAACTGTAAGTATCATCGCCTTTCTTTACTTTCTATGACCTTATGTTATAGGTCGTTGAACTCGTTTTAAGCTCCTCTTTCATGATACAGAAAAAAAACATACCGACCCATTGAAAAAAAATGGAGTTGACCTTCAAATGTCCGAAGTACCTCCACCTGCAAAAAATCTATTATCGCTATCAGCGATGGCCCCTTTCGTACTGTGCAATTTCATTTCAGCAAATATTTCTGTGAACCTTATGGTTTCGAAGATATCCAAGGTGCTAATAGTTATTGATCCACCCAGAGGACAAGGGGTCCCAGAGGACCCCTGGTCCTCTGGGTTATTTTGAGAGAGAAAATATTGAATTATAATTCTATTCGAATAAAAAAATTGAAAAAAAAACAGTCTTATTACCTAATTTACACAGCTAGTACATGGGCGGGGGAGGGGTGATAGGTATTGATAGGAGACATCTTCCTTTAGGACGTCACTTTTCGGGCCACCCTGTATAGATTCAAGCTTCATGCAATTTCTTCGTACTTTTCGGGCGCGAGACAAATGGGTGCCATCTGCTGTTATTGCCATGACGGGAATGCGCTCGTACATTCTTAATACGTCGCAATGTCTGGTAGACAGAAGGACGAATTATACAGCGCGTCCGATGAAACGTTTACGCCCATCCGTTTGCCGAGCACTCGCGCGATATATAATATCTCCGCAATCTCTGCTACTCGAGCTACAGTGTTCACGTATAGATATGATGTAGGCAGATAATCGCTTATATATATATATATACACACAAGTATATATAGATATATCATGTACGCAAGTACGAGTTTATATACAAATAATAACTGGCCATTTCGTAAGAGCATATAATAACCCGTTGGCGTGAAACACACGATACAATTCAAGATACGTATATACGAATGAGAGTATTATAAATATGAGTGAGGGTAGTAAGCGAAGGGTGCTGTTTTACGTGGGGGAGCTTTTACCTCATCGTACGTAGGTATACGAGAAATAATGATTGTGTGTAAATATGAATATCTAACGGTGCAGAAATTTGTTGGTGAGTCCTAAAGCACCACATCGTTATAAGAATTTGATAGATATGCCGCCCGAGTAGAAATCTTGCTCCGGCTACCATAAAGGCCTGATCAGGCATCCTGATTTATTTTTCTGGCCTTGATCAGAATTCTTGATCGAGCCCTGATAATTTTTGTGACACTTTCCCTGATTTCGACCTGATCAGGGTAAAAAATCAAGGCCTGATCAGAGCTCGATTTAACAAGGCTTGATCAAAATGAAAAATCATGGCCTAGTCAGTATAATGTAATGAAGCCCTGTTTAGGATGTTCTAATTATTCCTGAAATAAAAAATACCATGCATATTCGAAAGAGAAAAAGGCACGAAATTATAATTAACGCTAATAGTTTATTTTTTAAACTGAATATGAATTTTTATTTATCAAATACATTTTTCACGTAGATGCATGTAGAAAATAAATAACACTTTCTCTTAGAGATTTGATTGAATATGCACCGATGGCATCACATTCACTGGACTAAACTACGCAGTCAACTTATCATCGTTCGGTAGCCTACTCTGTCCGGCTGCTTGACCATCGCCTGAAGCTAGCCGGATCAGGCAAATTGAAGTAAGCCGTAAGTCCGATTGCTTGACCAGCGCCTTCATCTAGCCGGATCAGGCAACTGGAGGAGAACGTACATCCAGTTGCCTGACTATCGCCGGACACCAGCCGGATCAGGCAAATTAAGTCGTGCCTTTAATTAGGCCTCCGTACTACAACTTGATCAGGCCCGGATCAAATATCAGGCCAGCCTGACAATATTCCTACTCAGGCGCACGTAGGAAATCCACATTGGAATCTAAGTGGATTCCGCGCTCTGTCACCATCGACGTCGTAGGAGAATTTTTTATCTTTAACTTTCAGCTGGAACGTGTTGGATCTGTCAAAAAAAAAATATATCATTTTGTGATCCAGTGCACAAATTTGTTTGGCAGATCCAAGACGCACCTTCATCTCTATAGGGATTTGTTAAGTACACCGCACATAGAGGTCCTGATTGAAATCTAATTGGATTCTTCACTATTTCTCGATCAACGTCCGATGAAAATTCTCATCACGTTCGAATCGAAAATATGCGAAGTCATGAGAAAACTTTATTTAAATTATTACGTACTCATAACTGAAAGAATAGTGGATTAAAAATAAAACGTATCCATACTGTTTCAAAAAGCTCCTAATATAAGGTACGCTACATGAATATATAATGAAAAAAAGGTTCTAATGAAAAAAATCGAGGTTGACCTTCACACGACCTTGGCATTTATATCCAAGGTCAAATTGACTCTTTACTCCTCTACAAACGGATGGCGTTGAAGTTTGCATCGTTGGAATGCAACGAGAATTCTTCTTGATTAAATTTCTTTATTTTTAATATTATTCAGAATCTTTTTTTTTTCAGTTTTTCGTTATAATTTTTTTTATACAAATTTTCAGACATTTTTTAGTGACTTTCGTGGCCTAAACGGGCCGAAAAAAAAATCAGGAATATGAAGAAAAAAAATATTCGTTGCATTTCAGCGATTCAAACTTGAATGCCATTCGTTTGAAAAGTAATAAAAGATGGTAATGTCAAGTTGACCTTGGCTATAACTGTCATGTGAAGGTCAATTTCGAAGGTCGAAATTTTTTATTAAAACCCTTATTTTTTATTGTTACATTCTTGTAGCTTACCGCGAGATCTATTCAAAACACTGTGGCTACGTTCACTTTCATCGACTTCTTTTTCAATTATTAATGCTGATATATTTAATGATCAAATGAACCCGTTCATCTGCATTTTTATTGGAATTTTTTTTTTTTAATAATTAGTACTTTCTGAGATTCAAGCTTGTAAGACTTAATCCGAGACAGCCTGTATAAAATGCTCTCAATCCCGGGTACTCATGGCACCCTTCGTTCGGAAAAAGCAATTACGAAAAGTGCACAGGACTGCTCGAAGTGTGAAATTCTCGATCATTGTTTCAACAATTTTCTCACGAGGACTCAAATCGTTGGTCGTTAGGGGTAGTTAATTTCTTTTCTTTTTTCATCTCCGAGAGAGGAAAGATTTTTCAACGCGATTGTACGCTCGTACAAGTCGCGTCGAGTGCGACAAATCGAGGAAGCAGACGTGGAGGAGGGAGTAGGAAAAAATAGTCGATATGAATTCAAGAATACGGTAGAAAATTTACGCTTGTTTTTTTATTTTCATTCACGAAGGTGGGGTAAGAGGATGATCGCTTGGTGAAGTGGCCTCGTGTGTGACGGCAAGCGAGTCCACTCACATTTTCTCCTCCTCATTCTATCCCAACCCCCCTCCCCCCGTCGCCGTTACACCTCCTTTATCACTCCTGTCCCTTTTTCAAATTTCAAATCCCTTGACTACTCGTTAAACGTGTAAATTTCCAATGGAGGAAGGGTTGAGGGAAGAGGTGAGGGGGAGGGGGATCGACGGATCGCAACGAGAAAAAAGAATTTACTGAATTTTGAAGGGCCGCATGATACACCCCTCTCTTTTTTGACCACAATAAATATACTAAAGATCTTTCTCGGTCCATTTTTAATCAGGCCTGGTGACGCTGATCGTAAAAAAAAAAATTCGCGATAGATTGACTCAAAAATGGGTCGCAGTCAGTCATTTTTTTTTCTTATCACAGAGCTGAGCCATTTTTTTTACGATAGATTTTGGAAAAGAGGTAAGTCGCGATCTGCGTGGTTGAAAAAAGTGTCGAGAATAAATAAAATTGTGTTCTATTTTTGAGATAGAATTCTTCAATTCTTTTTTTTCCTATCATTAATGATCAAAAATACACGACTGCCTTATCAATTTTATTTCTCATGAAAAAAATGAATGAATGAAAAAAATTTGAATAAATTGATCACGATATTTGGTTGATAAAATGATATTGTGAAAAAATGTTAATAAAAATGAAGATTGAATAATAAAAAAAATGACGTTGAATAATAAAATCCATTAATCAATAAAAATTAAATTTCAATAAAATAAAATATATTGTATAATAAAATAATAACACTCAACAATTTTAAATACATTTAAATTGAATTGAAATGATTAATATTAATGTATTATTAATGTATTTAATAATAAAATAAAAACTATAAAGAATAATAATAATGGTAAGCATTGTACAGAGAGAGGGATTTTTTCGGTTTGGACCGACAATGCTGACACGAATAATGTACGATACTTCCCGCTCTCTCTGCCTCTCTCTCTCTCTCTCTCTCTCTCTCTCTCTTTTATATTATATATATATATATATATATTCTATTCTTTCATTCGTCACTCTCTCGCTTATCGCTACTTCGGTTCGTCGCCCCGCACTTTGAGAATCGTTTCACAGCATCCGAGTTGGACCGACGTCTCTGATCGAAGAGAGGTGTAAAGAGAGAAGAGAGAGAGAGAGAGAGAGAGAGAGAGAGAGAGAGAGAGAGAGAGAGAGGGAGCGAATAAAAGACTTCGTACACCTATATTGACAGTGCGATAAAATTGTTTTCTCGTGCAGTGGCATTTCGTTTCACCGACGAGAGAAGAAAAGGTGCCATTTTTCTCCAGTGACCTGTGCAGGCCGACGACTTTTCTTGACAAAAAGAAAAAGGTTTTTTTTTTTCCCTATATATAAAGAAAAATCAGGTAAACCAGAAATGCCGTTTGTAAGTCATCCGTGGAAATAAATGTAAATATTCGTAAGTCAACACTGGGAGAAGGTGTGAATTGTGGAACTTCGAGCTGGAACAACGCGCGGCTTATTTGCGTACCCAACGAGGTGGAGATAACTTTTGCAAATGGGTAACAATTAAGAATTTAAACAAGAGGGTTTGTCGTTTGCACGAGGGAATAAGTTTTGGGAGGGGGGGGGGGGGCAAAGTTAGGGAACGATCTTAAAACGACTCCGCACACAGTTGCAATTAAAGAGTTCGTCAAGATACTCAGGTGCAGGAGAGGGCGGGGAAAGGACCTGCTTTCAAGAAAGCCTGAAATTAGACTGGAGAATAAAATAATTCGCAGAGTTTTTTTTTTTTTTTTCAAAAAGTCTACTCAATCAATACGACGACAAAAATTGCCAAACGTCTTTGCGTTGAATATAAATTTCTGAATCGTAATTTTTGGCGGACAGAAATGTAGCCGAGAGATTTTTTATTTTGGAAAAGTTGTAGCCTTGAAAGTGTATTTTTCGAAAAATCGAAAACTTTCAAAATACAAAATGTTTCACAGATTTTCGGAAAATTCAATTTGACAGAATGCCTTGAATGAACCAAACCTATGGAAAAATGTATCTTAAAATTCCGTAATCTCTAAATACTTACTTTTATCAATGATAGTTAAATTTACGATACTTAATATTTATAAATAGCACGGAAGCCTTATTATTGGAAATTTAAAGTTCCTTAACATATAAAAGCCTCGTGACGATTTTTGCAAGTTTCACTTCAGCAACATTTTCCACCTCACACTCTCCTACTTACGCACAAAAATTTCAACAGATATAAAAAAAAAAATGCAAAAAATCGTGGGCTTGGAAAAAGACAAGATTTTTCGAAAACTAAAATTATCCCAAAAATCTATTGAATTATTGAAGTTTTCGCGTGCACAAAAAATCCATCCTCAAGATTAGACATTTTTTTCTCAACGTAATTTTTCGAAGCTTTGAAACTTTACGAACAGACTTCCGGTAAAATCACGAGAAGAAAAAAAAACACAAATTCCACGACAGCTTATCCACTATGAGGATAAGTGAGAAAATTAATCAACTTCGAATAATTAATTAATAGCAAAGTGGACAAGAGATTAGAATCTTATTAAGAGAGCGAGAGAGAGAGAGAAAGAGAGAGAGAGAGAGAGAGAGAGAGAGAGAGAGAGAGAGGGAGAGAGAGAGACTGCAGACATAATTAGGCCCTTCTGTTCGCTAGCCTCGAACTAATACATACCCATGTACAAAACCTCCATACCTATATACACATATAGGCGAGGCTATAAAACCCTCCATAGAGGACGGCGGCAAGTTCGGTCTCTCGCGTTAATATAATTTCATTAGTGCCGCAGTTCCGACGTTACACGCTCCGTCTATGTATAGATATGGGTACACGGGGAATTTATATATATAATTTATATCATGCGAGGCGCAGGGGGGGGGGGGGGGGGGGGGGGGGAGCGATAAGGGCTCATATGTATAGGAAGCGAAGAGACACCGCATCATGCACCATGGCGGGTTGGATTTAGTCGTGGCCGAATGAATTTCTGCTTGGCTTCCGGGGCTGCTTTCTGCACAACCTCCTCACCCTCTTCTTTACTGTACGTATATTCATACACACGTCCATATATATACATATACACACACGCTAGCTTTTGCCCATGACTTCGTCCCTGTGGACTTTAGGATTTGATCCAAAGAGGTAATAAACAAAGAGATAAAAAAAAAAGTAAGAAATAACGAAAGAACGTAGAGTCCCATATTTTCCAGGCACGGTGGTAGGGTAGGGAGGCACATGTTGAGCAAGTTTGAAATTATTGCCCTGTAATTCCTTAACAGTCTGCCGTATAAAAATCACTTTGGTCAATAGGAAATTTATGTAGGAAAAAAAAGTGTGTAGACGAAATTCCTGTTATCCTTATTGTTTCACAGATAATCGTTCTCAAATGACTAAGGCCTGAACGTATTTGGATGAATTTTGGCCCATAGGTATAGATTACACCATGGAATAATGTGTCAAACAATTGCAGGTGACATCACGTTGGTGTCACGCGCAAAGCTATCACTGTCTCGAAAAACTCGAATAAATCCCTTTGAAAAAGGGAAAAGTTCTGAAAGAGTCTTACCACCGCCGATAAAAAGACACTTGATTGCACGTGCGGACGGCATACACCGTTAAAGTCTGATCTGTCACGAAGATGGAATAAAACTCGAGCTTGTCACAATATCGCGAGAACTCTTGCCTTCTGAAAAAAGTTTTAACACGATTTTACAGACCCCAATATCACTATTTTCAGAAACTTGACGAAATTTTTGTTTAAAAAAAAAAAAGACTGCGTGCAATCATGGAGACCGCCAGCGAGGGACATTTTTTATGTCGTCCACATTAACAGCGCCCCCAGTCAATATATATTTATTTCAGAAAAATGGTCAATACACCTCAATATTTATACTTTCAAATTCACAAAATTAACCTACTTTTTACGCAGTCTACTCGGATGTTCCTCCTTAGAAGAAATTAACCAAACTAACTGTTGTAATAATAACAAAATTGTTGTTGTAATATGAAAAAAATACATAAAACATTGTACGGGATCGTAAAGATTTGACGCCCCATCTGTTGAGGCCTTAGGCCGCTCTAGGATTTTCCGAAAATCGATTTTTTTTTGTTAAAAATGTACCTTAGTACCTTCAAAATAATATTCCGAAAGATTATGGGTGTGAAAAATCTCTAAGTACTCGATTTTCGAATTCTAGCGCAACGCCTCTTCATTCATGTCGTGACTTTCTACTAACTTTAAACGCATTTAACTCAAAACTACATTTTTCAAGTCGGCCGGACTCATAACTCAAACAAATTTCAACCGATCCACTTGACATTTAAACTGTATATTTAGAATTACATTTTCTGAGGCACTACGTAGGATTTTTTAAATTATATTGCATAGTTTCTTTTTTATAAACAATTTTCTGACGATGTTCTCGTGGCATTTTATACTTTTTGTTTTAGAAATGCGCCATTTTGACAAAAAACAATATATCAAAAAAATCCTACGTACTTCTATAGCTATTCTTATATATAATCGAAAAAACTTTAGTGTCTCATCATAACTCAAAAATTATAGGAGCTGTTGGTCCAACCGTTGACCTTCCAGAAATAAATGCGTCATCGGAAAAATGCTGCACAGTCGCCATTTTGCCATGTATCGCTGTGAAAAAATAATTTTGTATAGTCAATTACGTGTATAATAAAACCCCTGTTTGGTAATTCCGATTTATTTGATGGGTTCGCTGAAAAAAAATCACAAAATATGCCCTTTTTGACCTCTAGAGTGGCCTAAGGCCTTAATGGAATTTACCCCAACCCAAGTACGAAAAATAGATCAATGATGACCTTGGCACACCAGCTATCGGCCTCTGATAAGCGAAGAAACGCCATATTTCGCGTGTTCCTCGATATTCCATGCATTCGACCGATGGAAAGGCAACACGAAAGAACGTGATCGCGTTCGAAATGTATAACGAAATAAATAAAACATGAGGAAGTATCGAGAGATCGATGGGTGCGTGTGAGTCGCGAGAAAAGTTTGAAAAGAAGGGCGGAATAAAAAAGAAAGAAGAAGAAGAAGAAATGAAGAGCACCGGACCCCCAGAGCGAAGAAAAAGCGCGTGGGTGGTGCTCAGGAAAAGATGAAAGCAGCTCGAGAATTCCGTGTTTCTCGTTCAACTTGGAGGCGAGAAACGATGGCAATGTAATAGAATCATGACCAATATATATATATATATATACAACTACATACAGGGTGATTCACAACTAGCAGGGTTTCCTTCGTCAGCATATAGAGTCTATCATTACGAGCACAACGTTTCTTTTGTTTTTTTTTTAATGTCGCGTGATCAAAATTGGCCGACATCGCGTCCAAAGTCTAAGTAGTAAATAATGGCACAGTAGTTGCTGTTGCAAAATGTTCGTGCCGCGTTCAACACGCAAAATAAAGGCCTCCTTCCCCGAGCAGAGATCGGCGATAATGGATTATCGGATACCTAAACGAGGGTACAATGTTGGGAATACTAATAGGTTAGGGCCTCCGACGAACCTCCCGAATGGCAAAAACTGGACATTGTCACTCAAAGGAGGCCAATGCAAAGCTCAACTGAACCTGCGAAAGCCCAGGTGGGCCCACTTCGAGCGTTTCTGCAGAACCTACTGGTCCCCCTTTCGGCCTACTGTAGGCGCACTGTAGAGCCTCTGGAGCCTCCATTCAGCCTACTGTAGGCGCAATGTAGACCCTCCGGACCCTCCATTCAGCGAAAACGTATTTATTTCGTCATCGAACGGGTTACCGATCAGGCCACAATGGAGTGTTGGTGGAGGAGATATCGAATTTGGGCTCAAAGCAGGTTAGGTGGGGTCGAGGCAACGAACTTGAGATCGAAAGGAGGTTAAGGAGGCCTGTGTTCTGCACGTTTCACTGAAACTGGAGTATCGAAAGAAGGTTTGGAAGGACTAACAGAGGCTACACTCGACTAAACGGAGGTCTCTTCATGGCACTGAACTCGACAAATGAGGCTTGGTAGGTTCAACGGAGGCTTGCGGCTTGTGCATTAGAAAAGAAATAGGTCCTGCGAGTGTTCAGAGGAGGCTATAAATTTTGACTCGGGATACATCTTAAAAATCGATTTGAATCACATCACTGATAATCCATTTGAATTATCGCTATGCACATGAAACGTGCAGGTTATGTTTCAACACGCCGAGTTATTCCTCGTCACTTTTCACATACACGGAAAGAATTGAATGTTAAAAATTACCGTGCAGTAACGATAACCAAATGACAACCCTGAAACTTCGCTTATTATTACTGAGTAAAACAGATTTTCACGAAAATAAAATAAAATTTCTTCTTCAGATAGAAAATTTTACCAGATTTTCTAGTCAATTTTCATGTGTAACAAAATACGCAAAACTTAAATTTAAAAAATATATAATATCAGCGAAATTTTACTGTGCATTTTATTATTTTATGCCTTTCAAAAATGTCTATAAAAAAGTATCATCTTTATAACAGTTATTTTAAGATTTATTATAAAATTTAATGAGTGTTATAGGAAAATGTATTGTGCTCTCGGTAAAAATTATCGTGCGCGCTACCCTTCTTGTATAGTAAAATTTTAGCTACGTATTTGAAATTTTCTGTAACGTGAGTTAAAACAAAACTTGTCGCATACGAATTATTATGCTTTTCTCACTTGTCACCACATTGAAATATGTCACGGTAATTTTTACCGTGAAATTCACGACAAAAATTACTTTTTAATTCTCTCCGTGTAGTTTCGATTCGAACGTGGTAAGAATTCTCAAACGGCGTTCATTGACGAACAGTGCGGAATCCAATTGGATCGCAACGAGGAATTGCTCTGTGCGGTGTCCCTAAAAAAATTCTTATAGGCATGTAGTAAGATCTGGGGACTCCCTAACAGATTTCTACGCGAGTGAAGAAACAAAATGAAATAAAAGCGTTTTGCTCGCAATGACACACCATGTATGTTCATCAAGGGAACTCCAATAGTTGTGAATCACCCTGTATGTTTAGATATATGTATATACATCGGGTGGAAAAAGTTTCTCATTAAGACAAGTTGCAAAATGAGTTGATTCGATCTCTCGTTCGCCTTCTTCTTTCCCTTTTGGCTCGTAGAAGCGGGCTACACTCGCGCTACAGGGAAACAGGACCCCGCGGGACGAAATGAGTTGGCCGGGCTGGAAAAAAGGGAAATGAGGAAAGTGGTAGAGGGAGTATAGAAGGAGGGTGGCAAGACGATCTGCATAAAAAGTGGAAGGCAACGACATCAACGACGTTCACTCCGACCCATAAACATTATTCTTCACCCCCTACCCCTCTTCTTCGACCACGAGAATGAAAACGGCAAAAATCTTTAAAAAAAATAATACCAAAAAACCAGAATGAGGGAGGAATAAAGCGAAAAGTAAAAAGGGGACTGGTACGACTGGTGCAGGATTGACAAATCAACATACTGCAAAGAGGACAAGAACAGAAACGGAAACGCAGAAATAGAAAAATACTGGGAGGTATAGGAGCTCAGAGGGGAAACCAAGGAATTGTGGGCAAGGATAAGGTGCGGGAATACAGGGGAGGGTGGAGGGAATAAGGTTTGGAACACATTTTCGGCTATGAGGCGGTGAAGTCAGCAATCAGAACGGAAGTTATGGAAAACCTAGAAAAGAAGTTCTGGAATAAAAAGTACTACGGCAAATATAGAGGAACTGGTTAGGAATAATCCTGTCAAAGAGTTGTGAGCGTTTGTCAAGGTGAGATTCCAACAAAATGGATCTTGAAAAAGTATTTATGTTAAAAACGTATGAATTGCTTAAAAAAGTATATAGAAGCGTGCAGCTTATCCCGTGCGCAAAAATATTGTCACGGATACAGTCCGATTCGGACTAGGTTCCTGGTTTTTCAATCGGGATTCAGTCGGATATCGTATATCGGATCTGAGAGCGAAATGTAACGCTCGCAAATCGGATTCCAGCCAGGATCCTAATCCGGAACTATCCGGAAGTATTGAGGACTTTAGTCAGAATCCAAATGGAAACTTTGCCTAGGATTCAGGCTAGAATTCCAAACTTCTAGAACAAAATCTAGTTCGATATCGAATCGGGTCCCCCAGGGATGAATGTAAATATCACCAGGAGATACTGATCCGTATCAGCTGGAGACGCTGATCGTTTTCTGAAATCATTTATTCAAGGATCTGAAAAACGATTAGGTAACAATTCGTGCTACAGTATAACTATCAAAAATTATATATTTCAATAACAGAATTTCGAACACAATTCTTTACATTTAATATATTTTTTTCGAAAAAACAATGTATAGACGTTGAAAGATTTATATTTCCTGGAAAAAAGTGATATAGGTTATTTATTCTAAGTAATTATATTTAACCCTTCGTGGCACACAACCAAATTCAATCGCGGTGGTCACACTTGGGTCGATTCTACCCAGTCAGTTTGCAAGAAAGTATTGCGACCAAACTATCCGTCCGAAGTGGTTCAAAAAGTTAGGGAATATGCTTTGAACTTTCTAGATGACGTACGAAAAATTTATTTATAAGAAATAAAATGGCGAAATGTTAAAAAAAATCATAAAGAGGTGAAAACGCAAAAAAGACACTTTTTCGTTCAAAAAATCATAGTTCCGTGAATTTTCAACATTTTTACCTAAAATTTGGACGTGATACTCCTAAGATATGCTACTTTTGGGAAAAAAAATAGTAGGATAGTCCCCGTTCCAAACAAAGATATTTATTCCGACATGTGAAGAGGGTAAATTTTATGGTATGAGGATGCTTCAAACTCCAGGTAAGATGGTGAATAAAGCCCCATTCGAAGTCGGGAACTATTCTATATATTTACACCAAAAATTGATCGACGGGTCGATTCTACCCAGGTCGACCACAAAGGGTTAAATTAAATGGAGATCGTTCGAACTACGGAAATATGTATTTAATTTGCTAAGAAAAATATATTTACTACGTATTTGAAATACGTATTTCAAATCCTTGCCACCACGTCTCCGCCTCTTGCTACGTAGTGGGCGCCATCTGGATTCCGATGAGGATAACCCTTCTAGGAAATCCGTATTATATCCCGATCGGGATCCGATCGGAACTTAGATATCAAACGGCGCTAATCGGGGAACAGTGCAGAATGAAATTGTATGCCAATGAGGACTCCTTATGTTCAATGTCCTTAACAAATCCCTATAGAGATGTAAGTGCATCTTGGGATTCCCCGACAAATTTGTGAATTGGATCCCGCAAGGATATTTTTTATGGGAAGTTCCAACAAATAACGGTGGAGAATTTCAAATAAAAATTCTCAAACGACTTCAATCGGAAAATAACCACGGCATCCACTTGGATTCCAATGTGGACATCATACGTGCGGCGTCCATATCAAATCCCTATAGGGATGTGGTTCTGTGGACCCCCTAACAAATTTCTGCACTGCACCGAGGTACTACTGTACTACTCTTTTTTTTTGCCACGTTTTTCGATTTGACATGGAGTTCCTTGTACATACACGATAAAAGACAAATCACCGTTATACCACCTGTGTTTGTGTGTGTGAATTTTATCTCACGTCTTTCGAAAATGTAAAGAGAGTACCGAGACTTGGCAGGTTTTTTCATCTTGGTTTTTTCTTCTCGCCCTTGCTGGTCTCACGAGCAAGCGTTGATGACTTATCTCGTCGATCTCCCGACGACCAAGACGACTAAGACACGACGACGACGGGAATCTTTACCCCTGGTTCACCCTCACCTTCGCGTATAATTATGCTCTTCCACTCGTTTAAACTTCTCGTTTATACACTCCAGCTGAGGATCTTTGACATAGCGCCCTTCTTTCCTCTCTCTCTCTCTCTCACTCTCGTGTTTCGCTTTTTTTTTCCTTCGCTCCCTTTGATTTATTCGTTTGTCTCTTTTTTTTTTCTTCCTTCTTATTACGAAGACTCTCTGGCCCTTTGTATTTCTTTGTGTCAAACAATCGACGAATTTTTAGATAAAATATGCAGAGGTTTCGTTGTACCATGTGCACTACTTTTTTGCGTCGTCGAGTAGTGTTTTTTTTTATTTTATTTTTTTTATTATGAGAGAGGATGAGTGCCAGGGCGATCGATGATTATTTTTATTGGATAATTAAAAAAAAATTGAAGATCGATCTGGAAGTTTCTATTCAGGGTTGGCATTTCTTCGGCCATCTTTCTTTTTCCATCTTCATTATTTCTATCAAATAGTTTGCCGCTCTTTTCCATTTTTATCTTTTTTTTTACTCTTAAATTCATCATTATTATTATTATATAACATTATGGATATAATTTTATTTTTGTTTTTTATGTATTATAATTACTATTCTTTATTATTTATCATGATTATTATTAATATCAATGTTAATATTTGTTTATATTGCATCCTCCAGGAGTTTCGATTTATTTTTGCTGATTTTTCACTGATTTTTGTGACGAAAAATTTTACTCTGTGTTTTTATTATTATTATTATTACGATTATGCATATATGTATGTCTGTATTTAGTTCATTTTAGTTTCGAATTAGATAAATGCTGGATTGAGAGAAAGAAATCTCTATGGGACGTCGAGAGGATGAAGAGGACGTCCGTCTCGACACTGAATGATCCATACTCGAGTATCCCACGTGACTGTATAGTGAACACTGATACATACATCTATCTTGTAAACTTTTTCAATTACGATGGAAAAAAGGGGAAAAAAATCCCCGGCGGATTATCCGGAGAGGACTTACCCGGGCTTCTTTTTATTCGCTTCCAGTAACGAACTTCCGGTTTATATATATATATATGCCTAGGCATCGAGGATGGCAGAAAAAGTGTGAAGGATAATTTCCAAGGAACAAAGAAGGAGAAGCCACGAAGAGGACACCAAGGGAGCAAAAGATGAAGAGAGGGGAGAGAGAGAGAGAGAGAGAGAGAGAGAGAGAGAGAGAGAGAGGAGGGGCAAAGAGGTTTGAATCGGAGCGCGGTACAAAAAAGGTAAAATTGGCAAAAATGTCACATTTCCCTCGAGAGGCCCGAGGGCGAAAAAAAAAAGCCGGAAGGAGACACCACGACGACGTCGACGACGTAATCACGTATCCCGAACGCGGTGCAACGGAACAGAGCTGAATCCGGGGACATGTTTTGGATCATAACGAAAGCGAAAAAAGAAAAAGCCAAGTGTTCCTTTCAGGATTCCATAGACACGGGGAAACCTTATTACTTCGTCGTGTCCGTACGGGTACTCAGAAGTAAAGTGACTTTTGTTCACGGCCAAAAAAAAAATTTAATTCAAATAGAATCTATTGAAATTAAATAGATTTTTACAAACACGGCCTACTACGATCGTATTTGATGCAATTTTTTTTTTGTTCAAGCTAGTCTTTTAAATATTACATATTAGGTGTAGTAAAAAGAAATCCATTATTTTTGCCTTCAATTTCATGCAAAAATAATGGATTTCTTTTTACTACACCTAATGTATTCAAATTAAATAAAGATTAGATTCGAATTACCTGAATAAAGATAAAACACGAGATATCGCATGAATACGAGAAAGGAATCCAGGTTCATGACATCAAAATGCGGTGAAAAGAAGTCAAATTATTTTTCCTTTTTTTTTTCGCTAACAAACCTGTTATTTGGGAAAAAAAAAACAGTATCGTCGTGCCTTTTATTAACGGGCGCGACTATTTATGTATAAAAAGACTAACCCTTTTCCTCAAGTCTTCTAATGAAAACAAAGCCATGAGGAGTTTTTTCATAGGCTGAATCGTGTACGATTTTTCCGTCTGTCTCTTTTGTCTTGTAATACCAGATGAAACCAAATCACAGATTTATTAGGAACAAATAAAATATTCATTCGTTAGACGATATTAAATAGATCTTGATTCGAATAAATAAATATATTTGAAATAAATAATTTTAATAATGGAATGCAATAGAAAAAATTTGATTTCACGAAAAATCGAGTTAATTCTAATTAAAAAAAAAATCAAACAAACGCATCTACTTAATATCAAAAGACTTTTTCTGTCAGTGTGTGATATAATTAGTTTCGGGAACAAATATAAAAAGCAGTAATTTTTCATTTGGCAAAGACGGGTATAACATCGACGTTGTTGGGGAAAATTTCACGTGTAAAATATCGTTATCTATATTAGTGTACAAATGTGTAAAAACAATAGTTATCAGTAGATTATTATTATCAACAATTAAAAAAAAAACAATTATGAGTGTCCTATTATTGTTGGCAATAAAAAGTAATAATTATCGGTGTATTGTTATTATCAATGATAAATAATTATTATCACTGTACTATTTTGTACCATAAAAAATAATTATTATCACTGTATATAATAATAAATTATCAGCAATAAAAATAATAACCATCGTTCACCAATGTCCGATAAACTATAGATTAATTCGCGAGCGTTTTCGAATGTGATACATTTTCAATTCAACATTACAATTATCTGCGTGACCTGACGATCGTCACCAACTTCACTCCGCGATTCGAAGAATCTTCGAACTTTATTCTATTCTTTTTTTTGTTCTTCACAATTTCTCGCATTCGGTGCAAAATTCATTATTATTCAAAGTTGAATTAATTCTCGTGTAACGTCTCGACAATTCTCGACGAGTACGTTCATTCGCCATTGGCAAAAGCTCCATGTACAGTACAGAAAGCCCAAAGTAACTGGAACGCGGGCGACGTGCTAACTCGTACATTTGGAATTATTCGTGTAACAGCCTCGGGATGTTGCACACGCGATAATTACGAATAGTACAAATTCAGTGATGAGTGAACGTACCGAGAGGGCTTCAACGTCTACACATATACATATATAAATGCAAACGGTGATTTCGAAGACATTGGACTTCGACGAATGTGCCTATAGTAGGCAATCCTCCCCATACTCAACCCCGTGCAAACCAAAACGTCTTTAACCCTTCGTCGTCACACTTTCAAATTCAATCACACTGGTCACACTGGATTGATTCTACCCAGTCAGTTTTCAAAAAAAGTATTGTGACCAAACTATCCGTCCAAAGTGGTTCAAAAAATTACGAAACATGCTTTGAACTTTCTAGTTGATGTACGAAAAATTTATTTATACGAAATAAAATGGCGACATGTTGAAAAAAATTCATAAAGAGGTGAAAACGCAAAAAAATACACTTTTTCGCTCAAGAAATCATAGTTCCGTGAATTTTCAACATTTTTACCTCAAATTTCGACGTGATACTCCTTAGATATGCTACGTTTGGGAAAAAAAAATAGTAGCATAGTGCGCGTTCCACAAAAGGTATTTATTCCGACATGTGAAGAGGGTCGATTTTATGGTACGAGGATACTTCAAACGCCAGGTAAGATGATGAATAAAGTCCCATTCGAAGCCGGGAACTAATCTATATTTACGCCAAAAGTTAAAAATAAGCAAATGATAAAAATAAAGATAAAAATAAGCAAATGAAAGTAAATTTCCGTTGCATTCCAACGATGCAAACTTTTGACTCCATGCGGGTAGTCAGGCAACCCGAAAGCATCCTGAATCGGACCCTATCAAATTTTTTACATGGGATAATTGTCTAAAA
>OZ010721.1:21190260-21217504 GCA_963932345.1 Ophion ventricosus | reverse complement strand
CATTCTTTGTCGATTTATTGGTTATCGGTTGAATATTTAAAATATCTTGAAAACTTGAAGTCGAACGGAAAAAAGTTTCGGACAATAGTTTTACCTATTTTATTGCGCGAAAATTGATTCGGAAAGAAAAAAGTATTAGTTACCATTTGAAAAAGTAAAGTTGACCTTGAAATAACCTTGAAAATTGTAAGCAACAGGATAATTATCGTTCCTCAAAACTGTGAAACTTTTGTTTGAAACATTTTTTTTCCTAAAATGCATCCCTCCCGAGATATTTCGTTGTGCCAACTTGAACGGTACTGTATACCTTTGAGGACGGTCCTTCATTTCGTTTTTTTATGATCCGTTAATTTTGTTTGAGCTTGAATTTTACACCGTTGACACGCAACGAAAGTTTCATAGCCAAAAGTTTTTGTGGAAAAATTCAGGCCTCCAAAATCACTGAAATGTTTTTCAGAACACTCGTTAGAAGATCATCCGCCAAAATATGGAAGAAAAGATTTTGAATGATAATGAAAATGAGGAAATAAAAGAAGAAAAATGAATTTTCGTTGCATTCGAACGATGCAAACTTCAACAACCGTGATTTTGTGGCCAAGATGGTCCCTGAAATGTTTTGTCATACTTATCCAAAGGTGGATTCGAAGACATTTGGATTTACGGAATGGCAAGTATGGGGACCATTGGCTACTATGAGGACGGTACCCAAACGAAAATGTTTTCAAAATCACCTTTCCCCATGTATGTGCATATATATAATATATATATATATTATATATATTATATATATATATTATATAAACACGCGCGTTGTGAGAGTATAAAATTGTAGCAGGGAGCGAAAGTAGCGAGTGAAAAAAACGGCCCGAGCCGTTCTAAAAGCCAAGACTAAACACGCACAAACACACGGGGCCGTCTCTCCGTTCCTCGCCTTTGACTGACTTGTGAAAACAATCGAAAAGCTAACACACACCCCGACTCCTGAAAAACGAGCGTACGCTACCGCATACACATCTCTCGCCCGTTATGTGCGCGCGCTATACCGTGTTTTCGAGATTGCTTTACGATGACTGACGAGGCTGGCCTGACGCAAAGAGGGATCTTGAGAACGTAAAAAAATGAAAATTCAAGATAATAACAAAGGAAAAAAAAAAAAAAACAAACAAAAAACATTATGCTTTATCGACTAATTAAAGTATTAATAAAGAGCGTGGGGTGTGATCGGCGTTCGGATGAAAATTCGCACGAGAATCGGTAGTGGAGATTAGTTTATTTTTATTCTTTTTAGTAATAATTATTTTTACTACCGTCATTTTGAATGGATTTATTTGCCACAATTCGCCTCTTGTTTGTTAATATTTTGTTAATATTATTCTGCGATAATAACATTACAATATATCAATGAGAAATGTCATTTGTACTTTGCCGAATTGATTCGAATTTGGAATTAATGTTACGTTGCATACATTTACATGGAATAAATATATTTACTATGTATATTATGACGGTAGAACTTTTTTATGTAACTATTCATTTTGCGTTTATATTACTGTGTTTACTGCAAACAGCTTGATCTGTTTGCCGTGGTTTTTTTTTTTTGTTTACCAAGGCACAATAAACCAATCGACCAATCAATCTCTTTCTTTCTCTCTCTCTTTTTCTCTCTGTCGTTTTGCTTGTTTGAATATGCGTGTGACGGAGAGCGAACGATAAAAGGATGAATAACCGAACATGCGCGGAGAATGGTTTTTTCTTTCGGGCAGTGCACAATCGATCACGCGCGCGAATTGTCACTCGTGTAGTAGGAGGAAGAGCCCGTTAATCCAGTGACACTGGTATATGAGAAAGAGACGTGGAGGCGAGAGGGACGACAGAGATGAGAGAGAGAGAGAGAGAGAGAGAGAGAGAGAGTTCAGGTAGCGAATGGAACTGTGAATAATTTTATCACACTTTAAAAATTAAAAGAAGCCAATCGTTATGGTAATTTTTAGATCGGTCTCTTTCTCTTTTCCCTTTCCTTCTATCCTCTCTCTCTCTCTCTCTCTCTCTCTCTCTCTCTCACTCCTCTCTCTCTCTCTCTCTCTATCTCTCTTCTCTCTCTCTCTCTCTCCTCTCTCTCTCCCTCCCTCCCTCCCCCCCCCCCCCCCTCTCTCTCTCTCTCCCTCTCATCGCCCTCTAACCCTCCCTCAACCCACGACAATAAAACGTGCGACAATTCACATGCCTATCGCCAATTGCCTGGCTTCGCGTACCCGCGCGAGCCAAAAAATGAGATTTGTGGGTGGTCGCCGTACCCGCGACTATTTTCTGCATATGCGAAATGAATCGAAACGCGCGAGAATTTCGTTACCGCGGAATGTAATTTCGCAACGTCGTGTATACGAGGCCACCACCACCCGAGGCAAAAGTTTCATCGAAATTCCATCAATTGCGGAGTGTCGAGATCGGATTGACGCGCGTGCACACACAAAAGAGACGATTAATTGGCGAATGATTTTACAATTCATAGCGCGAATCAATCGAGAGTCGCACATTGATATCACATATGTAACGGCCTATTATTTCTCGTTGTAGGATCCCCCCCCCCCTCCCCCGCAACAGTGGCAGTGTTTGCAATTGTAAGCGCATATCTCGCACGTGTGGTGGAAAAATTGCAGAGTAATCGAATTGTAAGACAATAAAAATTATACGATGTACGAATGATGGAGAATTGAAAAGTTTGAGTTCACTAAATAAAAAATTATGTATTTACGGAGACGGAAAAAAAAGTGAGGGCCATGAATATTTCTTAAGCCTCTTGAATTACACGGATAAATATCATAGAAATTTTGGAGGGTCGTTCAGTTACATTTGTGATAAACGGAATTTATCAGAACTCTGATTGAGTAGCTGGAAAGGTGTTCATCATCAATAAACTGGGAATGAGAATCGAGAGTATACTCGTGCATTAAAATAGTAACATAAAAAATCATATCGTTCAATCCTATTAATGAATTACCGAACAGAATCCATTGAATATTCAATGAAAAATGTTAAATATTAAATTAAATATTTATAATATATTTTGGAAGATTTTGTACTGAATTTTATTAATGCATTGCTAGAGAGAAAGTTCGGTATATTAAATTTGGAATATTATAAATTCAATTAAACCTTCGTGGTCACTCTGGATAGAATCGAGCCGTCGATCAATTCTTAGCGTAAATATATAATAGTTCTCGGCTTCGAATGGGACTGTATTCAGCATCTTACCTGGAGTTTGAAGTATCCTCATACCATAAAATTTTCCCTCTTCACATGTCGGAATAAATACCTTTTTTGGAACGCGCACTATGCTACTATTTTTTTTTCCCGAAAGTAGCATATCTAAAGAGTAACAAGTCCAAATTTTTGGTAAAAATGTTGAAAATTCACGGAACTATGATTTTTCGAGCGAAAAAGTGTCTTTTTTTGTGTTTTCATCTGTTTATGAATTTTTTTTTTAACATGTCGCCATTTTATTTCTTATAAATAAATTTTTCCTAAATCATCTAGAAAGTTCAAAGCATATTCCGTAATTTTTTGAACCACTTCGGAAGGACAGTTTGGTCACAATAGTTTTTTGAAAACTGACTGGGTAGAATCGACCCAAGTGTGACCACCGCGATTGAATTTGAAAGTGCTACCACGAAGGGTTAAATATTTATAATTCATTTTGGAACCCTCATTAAAACCCTATCAATTAATTGATAAACCGAATTCTCGGAATGTCAAACTGAAAAATAAAATACAAAACTATATGAAAAAAAAATAAGTGCAGAATGAAAATATTGGATCGATGCATAATTCCGTAGCGAAATGATGCATAGAGAAATGCTAAAACTAATATAAAAACAAAAAAAAAACTTCAATGAAATATTTAACTCAAAAGAATAATAAAAAAAGATCAAGTTAATTTTTCATGTCCGAACTTCGTAATATGACAAACAAAAAAAAAAGCAAAAAACTCAGGCACACAAATTCCAACCAAATTGCATTTCACATTTGTGCAATTTATCGAGCGACTGGGTAAACGAGACAGGACGTCCGAGTGTGTTGTGTCGTGGGAGCTTTTTTTTTTTTTATTTTTTTTTTTCATTTCACCGGAAAAATTATGGGCTCGGGGGAATGTCTCGATCGTCGCAAAATGCATTTTAACCGGCGACATTTACGCTGCTCGTGGTAATATAAATTAATTTATCCAGACAGCGAGCAATTATGAGGGCGGTGCAGCCGCGACGTGTATTTCTCTCGCTTTATGCATATTACGTGGATACATATACAGGTGGAATAATGAAAAAAAAAAAAAAAAACAAAGAAAAAAAGAAGTGTATTGTTTACCGTCGAGAGGCGCGTCAATACTCTCGACACGGCCTGTGTTCATCTCCTATATATATATGTATGTGTCTGCAAATACGTTCCATAAAAAAGGCAAAAAAAATAACGTCATCATCTTCTACAATGGACATGGGTTCGGTGCGCAAACACGCACACGCCCTGTCCGCAAATTACGAGTGATCTATACGTCCGTAATAGAGGTTGGAGTAATAAATTAATCTTTTTTTTTATATTCGACCGTTCGGTTATCAGAAAAAACCAATAATGAGCAATCATGAAAAGACCAAAAAAAAAAAAAAGAACACGGCTTTGTGTTACGGTGCAGGTATTAAGGGGAGAAATACACGTAGACGACGAAAAAATAGTCAATTTTAATGAGATTGAAGTTTGCATCGTTGGAACGCAAAAGGATCACTATAGAGTCAATGGAAATTTCACATCATCTTTGTAATTCAGAACATATAATAACATTTTGTCAGTTACGGAGGAGGGGGGAATCTTCACATCTCACCAAATCTCGCCAGAGGGCGGGGGTCAAAATTAAAGAAAAAAGAAAACACCTCACGTGAAATTACCCAATGGATATCCCCTTGGCAATTTGAGCACACTTCTTTTTGATTCCGTACGATTTTCATTAGCGATGGAGAAAGGAGATTGTTTGGGATTGTTTGGGCGGGCAAATAGTTTCGCACCCTGAGAGATTAGACTCGGGTGTGTACGCTTCTCCAGATCAATGTCCAGCTGGTCAATCCTTTGACGAATAATTCCTCGTGTACGTGCTGAAAGCACGTGCTACATTGACCACATGTATGTGCAGCCCGGCTGCAACCGTCTGGCCTTTGCCTATCTTTCTCTCTCTCTCTCTTTGGTGCAGTATATAGGAATAATAGAATCACCGCTTCTCTCTCTCTCTCTCTCTCTCTCTCTCGAGAGAGAGAGAGAGAGAGAGAGAGAGAGAGAGAGAGAAGCGGCGATTTTATTTTTCCTACATACCGCACCAACTATTATTTGAAATCATTTATAACAACGGCCTGTTATCTTTGGAATGAAATTGCATACGACATTAGAGCGTGCGAGAGTCGTAATGGCTTTAAACACGCAGTGAAACGCCAATTGCTTGCGAGCGGTGCATCCTGATGATGAGGGCCCTATTATTATAATGATGAGCTTAAGTTTTATTTTTGACCCTTAGCTTTTTAGCTTTAATTTTAATCAATTTTAATCAATTTTATTTTAAATTTATTTTTGATTTTAGCTCTGTTTTAGATTCGCTTGAGGCCTTAGGCCACTCTAGGATTATCCAAAAATCGATTTTTTTTTGTTAAAAATGTACCTTAGTACCTATAAAATTATATTCCAAAAGATGATGGGTGTGAAAAATGTCTAAGTACTCGATTTTCGAATTCTAGCGCAACCCCTCTTGATTCATGTCGTGACTTTCTACTAACTTTAAAGGGCCAGTCCACTTTGAAAATTTCAAAAAATCGATTTTTTAAAACTTTTTTCGAAAGTACATACATTCAGAAATATTGTGTCAATATTGCCGATTGAGTTTAGGTAAGAGTTTTTCATAGTATAAACTTCAAACGCGTTTTTCTCGAAACAACGTTTTCAGAATCTAGCTCCATCGTATCTCTAAAACTAATGAACCGATTCTCTTGAAATTTGAACCACATATTGTAAACATGATTCGCAACAAGATGACCCTCGATGGTTTTAAAATTTTGATTTTTACTCTTTTTTTGTTGCGAAAAACTGCGAAAAAACGCGTTTTTTTTTTACTTTTTTCGTTTTTCATCTGCCATTTTTTTATTTTTTGATAAAACTTTATATCCGAGGGTCATTTTGTAGCTGGTGTCATACTGAATCTAATGGACTTTGATTTTTTTGTTTTAGACAAGCCGTTGCTGAGTTGTGATGGAGCTACCTAGCCCACCTATTTTTGAGGCGTTACGTTAAACTATAGTTTTTGTACTTAAAAATGAATAAAATTTTTTTTTTTAATGTATTTCAAGACTTTATTTATCAAGCCCAACAACTTTTATATTCATATCTTTTATAAAATCCTCAAAAAAAATCGCGAAAATAGCCTTTTTTTCGTGGCTCCAAAGTGGACTGGCCCCTTAAACGCGTTTATCTCAAAACTACATTTTTCAAGGCGGCCGGACTCATAACAAACAAATTTCAACCGATTCACTTGAAATTTTAACTGTATATTTAGAATTACATTTTCTGAGGCACTACGTAGGATTTTTTTTTATCATATTGCATAGTTCCTTTTTTATAAACAATTTTCTGACGATTTTCTCATGGCATTTTATACTTTTTGTTTTAGAAATGCGCCGTTTTGACAAAAAACAATATATCAAAAGAATCCTACGTACTTCTATAGCTATTTTTATATATAATCGAAAAAACTTTAGTCTCTCATCATAACTGAAAAATTATAGGAGCTGTTGGTCCGGCCGTTGACCTTCCAGAAATAAAGGCGTCATCGGAAAAATGCTGCACAGTCGCCATTTTGACATGTATCGCTGTGAAAAAATAATTTTGTATAATCAATTACGTGTATAATAAAACTCATATTTTGTAATTCCGATTTATTTTGTGGTTTCGCTGAAAAACAAAATCACAAAATATGCCCTTTTTTGGCCTCTATAGTGGCCTAAGGCCTAAAGTTCTGGTATTAGTTATATTGATATGTGTGGTCTTAGCTTTACTCTTACCTTAGATCACAGTACAATTAATTGTAATTGTAAGTTCAAGGGATGCATATTGTATGTTGTATACACGAGATCAAAAGCTATGTATGTACATGTCTGCACGGTGCTCTTAGGGGGCTTTAGCTTCAGAGCACGAAATAAACAAATTTCTCTCTCTCTCTCTCTCGCTCTATCTATTCACCTATCTTCCCATGTCCCTCCAGCGTTCTCCCGATCTCTCTGTAAATCCAGGCGCCTCCCGAACAGCTTGAAAGTGATAGCGCCCCACGCGAATAATCAGTTGGATCAGACATACGCAGACTGTTCGTGGTGGCGCAGAGTTTCGTCAGCGAGGAGGCCGTTAAAAGCGTTGGTGTCTCTCGCGTGTACATTCATTAGCGTACTCCCGTTAATTTATAGCCGCATGGGGAGACCACGTTGGTAACCAATGCGGAAATCCTGGTCCCTCGTTTTCATTGACGATTCGCCAATCACTCTGTCACAAACACGCGTTTATAAAACTGTGGAAATCTATTTATATATAATATTATTTCCTGAGTCCCATCGTCATATCATTGCGGATTTTAACGTTGCACTCCTTTATCCACTTTACCCTCGGGTAAAGTGGATAAAGAAGTGCAAGTGGTCATGAAGTGTCTACGGGCCAAAATTCCACGCGTGCGAAGCCGCAGACTAGCTGGACTAGTCAACAATAATCCAAACGCCACAACAACAAAAAAAAAACAAACCTCTCCAATTATCTCCAGCACAACGGTACTCAATAAAACGCGTTGTCTCGCCTCCAAACACGCAGATATCGCACGCGATCCTTCTTCGTGACATCACGAGACGATAATCAAATTCGCGCTCATTTCACGAATAATAATCGTGATAAATTTGATTAGAGCGTGCAGACACGTGGAAATTTCCATATGCGTTTGCGTTCGTTGATCACTATGGAATTCTTGACCTCGGTAGGTCGGGATGTGTCAGCAATGAGTATGTGCAGTTCAAATTCGTGCAACGAAGCAGGACAAGGATTTTGACGGTGGACAAGTACGGGCAGGGGGGGGTGGGGGAGCAAAACGTAAAATCGGAGATAGCGACGAACATTCGTGGACGACGTCGACGACGACGACGCGTTACACGTATTGCGACGTACGTCGCCAACCGCACGTCCAATCAAGACCCATTATGCGGGCAAATTTCCCTGAAAGCTTATTATTGCTCTAGTAGTTCTCGTGCGCCCCCGTGGCGCCCGTGGCATCAATTTGCCCTTCATTGTGCGGTTCACATAGACGGGAGAAATTCGTTAGCCACGAAGCCTCTAACGTTTCGAATTATTTCCATGTGAAAATATGTGCACATATATATTTATATATAATTACTATTATTAAATAAATCTACATCGATACATTAATATACAAATAATAGTTTTAATTCTTCATGTGTACACGTTGGTTTCCAGATCGAAATAATTCGAAACGTTGAAAGCTTCACGGCTGACGAATTTCTCCCGTACATGTGTATCGCACAATGGAGGCAGTTTGTTAATGAAAAAAACACAAATAACAAAATTAGGAAACAAATTAAAAATAAATTGTTAGACAATTCAATTATTTGAGTTAATAAATAAATGTAGTTGTTATTTGAATAATTATAAAATTAATAAGTTGTTGAAAAAAATGATTTACCGAATGAGTGAAAATGATTGAAAGTAAAATAAAAAGCGAAGAAAAAAATGTACGGACAAGGCAGCCCAAACTTTTGTCATATGTATTATCATAAAACTTTGGCATGCTCTGTCTGTGATGTTTTTTTTTTATTTTGCTTTTATTTTATTATTAAACCATTTTTGTAGTTTCGTTTTATTAAGCAGTTTTATTGTATGTAGGGATAGAAAAGATATATTGTTATTATCTGTAATTTTTTCGTTGGTTTTTTATTTTTGGAACAATTTTTCATTTGATATCGAAAATTATATATATATTCTCTATCTCTAGATAGAAAAAGTTACAGAGAAAGCACCCGTTATACGAGTTTTTTTATGTCTAGAGATAGAGAAAATATATATATAGATAGATATTTAAAAAACTGTAATAATGGATGCTTTCCACGTTTTTTTTCCCGCAAAATCTCTTTACAGATCGTAAATACGGCCTAAAACAAATAGAAAAATGGTATTGAAAAAAATGATCTGCCTCTCTGGACGTTTGGGTCCTTATATCTGGAAAGCTACTGAATCGATTTCGATGAATCTTTCACAGAAACGCAACTTACGAGTAGAATTTGAAATATGTCTTAGGCCGTCGAGCATTACGCTCTATAATTAATTACAATCGCAACAAAGCACAAACAAATTGCAACAAAGAACAAACAAACAAACAATCAAACGAAGAAATATACAAACAAACAAAAATTTACGAATAGTCACGAGTTGTCAGTAATTTTAGGATTTTAATTAATTGTCTTCACAGATAATTATTTTCAGCAAACGAAATATCAGAGGAAAAAAAACACAAAATTACAAATGTAAAAACCGAATAAATGAATAAACAAAAGTGTACAGATAATGAGATGTGTCTCATGAATCTTGTGTAAAGTTTGCAACAAGCCCGCCGAAAAAAGAAAATGTACGATTGTAGACACAGATTTGCCATCGATAAGATTTCAACGTAGGCGAAGCCAAGGGCACAAACACGCACACATATATATATAAGTATGCGTGTTATTTTATTTATATTTATCATGCATATCTTCATAGAGAGATAGAGCATGATCAAGGGAGATATACAAAATGTATTTGTATATACGTGCGCACGTATATTTGTATACATATATAATGTGTATGCAGATAACGCGTTGCCTGTCAACGTAAAAAAGTGTCTAATACACCACCGTCGAAAGGGAAAAAGCTTCGTGCTTTTGGATCCGACGTTGAGACCCATCATACGCCGCAGATGCTACACAAACGATATATAAATATATATTTATAGTTGTTATACAGTTTCATATCTATAACTCGGGTACGGAGTGAGAGGGGGAGGGGGGCATCAGACACATAGAAATCTCATCGTGGGTCTCTCGCTGCTGCGTACACGCAGCTGCGACATTTGACCACTCTAGAAGGATCCTTCTCGAAAGAGGAAAAGCCGTATACTGTTGAAAAAAAACTTTCACTTTCGTGGAAAACTGCGTTGACACGTGCACAGGGAGAGCAACCTAGATCTATATATTTTTTTTAATGAATATATTTATTCATTTATTTTATTAATTCTTTAATAAAAGAATTAATACTTATTCATTTATTTATTTATTTATATGTATATATAATAAAAGATATTTCGATCAGTGATTATAAATCATGAAAAAAATGTGTGTACAGTAGCGGTAAAAAGTTTTCGATCCCTTTTGACATTTGCAAAATCATATTCCGATAACATCGTTCATTTTATTTCTTAATTTACGAAGATACCTTAAAGTTCTATAAAACTAATTATCTTATTCTAATGTAATTTTGCAATTATGCAAAGGGATCAAAGATATTGCAATTATTCAAAGTCATCGAACACTTTTGACCGTTACTGTATATATGAATACTTTTTTTGAAAATGATTTATAATGATAGATCGAAATATGTTTTTCCATGTCTACATATCCAGAATACTGACGAATCTACGAACACTTTTTTTATTTATTTTTATTGATTTTTTTTTAAAGAATTAAAGAGTAATCGTTCCTATTTCTCTTGTTTCTTTTCGTTTGATAATCTTTTTTTTTCCAAGAATTTTTCTTCTTCTACATCACGTGATAAATTGTCACCGTAGTGCACAATTATTGTGGCGTAAACAAATGAAAGCCGTGAATGAAAAAAAAAACTTGAAAAAAAAAAAATTGAACCTTCGTGTTCCCTCGACACGATGAAGGATATGTGGAAGGAGTGGGTGAGGAATGAATTAGGAAGTGTTTTCGGGCTGCCGAGGTTCGGATCGCTATGAAATGTCGCTAGTTGCAGATGTGTGATATGTACAGGGTGATTCACAACTAGTGGGCTTTTTTTTTGCGAACATATAGAGTGTGTCATTGGGAGCAACACTTTTTTTTTTTCATTATCGCGCGTCAAAAATTCGCCAAGATATTCGCGTGCAATGTCCACGTAGTAAAGAATGGCACGATGGTTGCTCACGCGCGGAACATGTAAGCCGGATCGAGTGTGGCTTCGATAGTTATCCTTCCGAGAAGTGAATTTTTCTATATTAAAATTTGTTTTTTCGCTTAAAAATTATGAACACTGAGACTCGCTTTGTGAATTCATAATACGATTAAATAATTTTCATTTATTATTTAATAGTTGTAGAATGGGAAAAATCGCGCGTGACAATTTGGAGTAAACAGACCAGTTAGTCGACGAATAACGACACTGTATGATTTGAGATGGACTGTAAAATGAAAATACGAGGGACATTTGAAAAGTTTTCGGCCTTTTTAAGAAAAACACATATATCGAAGCAAAAAAAAATGTATTTCTCGACGTAGTCCCCTTTCAACTCCATAAATTTGGTCCAACCTTTCAAACCGTCGGAAAAAAATTGATCGTCTAAAATGCGGAAAAATGCTGGTTCACAGCGTCTCCCACCTCGGCATTTGACCCATATTTTTTCCCCCCGAAAATGTTTTTTTCACACTTGAAAAACAGAAAAAAAAAGTCGCCGAGAGGTAGATCTGGCAAATAGGGCGAGTGCGGAAGAAATTTAAACTTCAATTCGTTGAATTTTGACATGGCTGCAAAAAAATCCGCCGGATTTTTTTTTGGCCGAGGAAATTTCGGAGATAAAAAATCATTTTCGTTGGGTTCTAACGATACAAACTTCAACGTCATCTAAGTTGCGCGGTGTGCAAGTACTACAAACTATAGAAAATTCCGTGTGACGTCAAAATTCGATATCAATGAAATTGGTTCAACTACACCTGTGAGTTTTTTTTTGCTAAATCATAGTGATTCGAGTTTTTATCGAAAATTCATAATCTTTACTTAATTCAAATATAAAAAAGCTTTCGTCCATTCACCGGTCGGTGTACCCTGCTGTGCCATTGTTCACTCAGCATCGGACTTCGAACGTGACAATCTCGGCCAATTTTCTTTCCGTGACATTTGATAAAAAAAAAAAAGAAGCGTTTTGCTCGTTCTGTGTGATCACCAAGAGAAGTCTAATAGTTGTGAATCACCCTATATATATATATATATATATATATATATATATCTGGACACGTACACATGGCAGAGATGCCCGAATGAGTTTTCGAAGTCGAATTCCTGTGGAATCCCGTGAAGCTGACGCGCTCCAGGCGGTGACACGGTGTGGTCAACGAGTGAAAAATAGACTGCGACAAGGGAAAAAGTGTCGACTCGTCGGTGCCACGTGTGCCACGGGGTAGAGGCACGAATTTTGGCGGGTCTTTCATGCCTTCTGGTCTTCCGTACTACACACTCCGGAATGACACAGAGAGAAACCAAAAGAGAGAATAAAAAGGAGGGAGAGAGAGAGAGAAATAGATAGAGAGAGCGAGAGAGAGAGAGAGAGAGAGAGAGAGGGGCTCTTACAAATATGTTTTCTTTCTCGGACAATGGTCCTGTCGATCCCGAATCGTCACGCCTGTCAGCGTTCTCCCGAGTACACTGAACTTTTCTTCGTGCTGGATTGTATTTTTTTCTTTTCTTTCCTTTTCTTTCTTTCGGCACTACAATTTTTTGTGGTTAACTCAAAAGAGAACCGTCGCGCATTTGTACGGATCTACGCGTTATTCTTTTTTTTTCCATCCTCCCCGGGTAAATTGCGGTTCGTGTTTTCAGAAAACAAACGATTCGAGGCAAAATCGAGACACACGCGTAGGGGCGGGTTCTGATATTTTTTATGTGAAGATAAAAATAAGTGTATATGTATTTGATATAAATTAAATATGGAATGTCAACGTGCTTATTATTTATGCATGTGAAATACACGAAAATAATTATATTTTCTATTGTATACATCCCGAGCAGAAATTTGTTCAGGGTGAAATCCGGACCGGATCAGGCTGCTACAATAGCAAATCCGGGCCGGATCAGGCAAATTTAGTCCGGCCCTGATCAGGGATGTAACGCTTTTGCAAATTCAGGTCCGGATCAGGCACCTTATCAGGCTCTGATCAGGCGCTTTATCAGGCCCGGATCAGGCACCTTACCAGGCTCGGATTAGGCACTATATCTGGCTCGGATCAAGCAACTTATCTGGCCCGGATCAGGTGCCTCATCCTGCCTGAGACATGCGTGTCATCTGGCTCAATCATTTGATTATTTTTTTGTTTAAAAATAGATCAACATTTATTAAATTATTATCGCAGTTACTCGTTATCAAGTTTACTAACGTTATTAAAAATATGAAACATATGAAAACATTTTTTTTAAGTTTAAGTTTTTATTTTACTTGACTTGATCGTTTAGTTTTTGTTCCGGTTTTGGCAATGACCGTCCCAATCTTTCCGGCCCAATCTGTCCGGCGCAAATCATGCGTGCCTGATCAGGGCGCCTTATTGATCCCTGCTCAGGCCCCTGTCTGGCGCAAATCAGGCGTGCCTGATCAGGGCGCCTTATTGATCCCTGCTCAGGCCCCTGTCCGGCGCAAGTCATGCGTGCCTGATCAGGGCGCCTTATTGATACCTGATAAGGCTTCTATCCGGCGCAAATCAGGCGTGCCTGATCAGGGCGCCTTATTGATCCCTGCTCAGGCCCCTGTCTGGCACAAATCAGGCCTGCCTGATCAGGGCGCCTCATTGATCCCTGCTCAGGCCCCTGTCCGGCGCAAATCATGCGTGCCTGATCAGGGCGCCTTATTGATCCCTGATCCGGCCCTGATGGATCCTCAGGCAGCCTGATTAGATTTCTGCTCGGGATATTATTTATGATATAATATGTAAAATATATACATACAGGGTGTGTCAAAATAACCTGACATTTTAATTTATCAATAAAACGTATTATTTATTTGAAAAGTATGAATATTTTAATTTTAATATAAGGTACAAATATATATAACGTGAGTTAATTAACAATAAATATAACAAACAGAAATAAACATTTATTATGCAACTCATTCTATTCTCCTGCCTGAGTTAAAATGCACGTCTATCTTTTTTTTCTTTTCCTTTTTGTAATAAAAAAGAGACAAAAGTCAAGAGAGGCAAGGAAGATGCACGCGGAAATTCCAAGAGACCTTTTGCAAAGCAGTTTTGCCAAAAAGTTCGCAACCGTTCTGGCACATGCTTGTTTTTATCCGCGCGGGGTATCGTGCACCGATGATGAATTGGCCTGAGGCGGCCGTGTCATGTGTTACGACCCGGGGACCGCTGCCGCGCGAGCTCGACCGCACGCGTCTGAAGGTCTGGAGGGACAAAGCCGTGGGTTGAGCGTACAGAGGATGCAACAGTGTGCGTGGTAAATCACATGCACGGGAAGGGTTGGACGCACATGAGACACTTGTGTATGCGGAGCCTTGGAATAGCGGTAGAGAGGAAGAGAGAAAGTGAAAAAGAGACAGAGAGGAAGGAAGGGATAGAACGACAGAGCGAGAGAGAACAAGAGGGAAAGTAAAAAAAATAGGCAAAGAGAGAAAATAGAGCGCCAGAGAGCGAGAGAGTGAGAGTGAGAGTGAGGGAGAGAGAGAGCGAGAGAGAGAGAGAGAGAGAGAGAGAGAGAGAGAGAGAGAGAGAGAGAGAGAGACCGCAGGATACAGAGAAAGAGGATTCACGAAAACGTAAAGTACTTCTATTCGTTCTGCAGCTACAGAGAGAACGAGCAAGAAAAGTAAGGCAAAGAGCGAGAGAGAGAGACCATAGGAGACAGAGAAACAGGATTCACGAAAACGTAAAGTACTTCTATTCGCTCTCCAGCTACAGAGAGAACGAGCAAGAGAAGTAAGGCAGAGAGCGAGAGAGAGAGAGAGAGAGAGAGAGAGACCGCAGGAGAGAGAGAAAGAGGATTCACGAAAACGTAAAGTACTTCTATTCGTTCTCCAGCTATAGAGAGAACGAGCGAGAGAAGTAAGGCAGAGAGCGAGAGATACACAGAGAGAGTGTCAGAGGGTTAACGTAATCCGCAACCGCTGCTAAACGAAAATCTGTGTCTACACAACCATGTGTATGTATATACGTATATACACGCACACACCGGTATACCAAAGAGATACTAGACAGCCGGTGTTCTCGTCGCGCTCTTCCCGGTCGAAACCCTCATACCGCGCGTTCGCGCAATCCCTGCGGTTTAACAAGCCTAACTGTATATAGAGGTGACGCCGGTGAACTAACGTTAACGCCATTACAATGTAATTCATAAACCGTGCAACGACGTCTACCGCATAGGTCTACACGCGTATGGAATACAGTATGGAATACAGAGGACGAGGAAACGCATCGCGGTGTTTGAGTTTGGCGAAAGTCTCGTTGCTCTGGCTTGTAGGCCAGGAAAATATTCGTAAGTAAGAACTTTTTAGGTGCAAATACGCAAAATTGATATAAGGGTTATTGGATGACGCTGAATCGAATGGCGATAATAATTTTGCAATCAATCCTCGAGAAATTGTTTGAAAACGTTAAAAAAAAATGTTTAAAACCCGTTTGATTCGGAACCTAACAATTTTATCGTAAAATATGCCAAACAAAAGTTGTTTGGGACATAAAAGTACGCAAAAAAGTATTGAACGTTCATGTTCGTATCTTCGAAAATAAGGGAGAAAAAGACGAATGAAAATTCATTTGCAAGAAAAAATCGCTTTGCAGCCGAAGCACCACTGGGAATGTAAGGGACGCGAGATATGTCTATTACGACGGATACACGGAACAATAGAAAGTACCTCGCCTATGAGTGCGAACGGCATAGCCGTATACTGCGTCTCTTTCTGACAGTGTTTCTCAACCAATAATTTGTCAATGTTCAGTCGTCATTTTTTAATTCTTATACAATAAATAAAAATATAAAAATTCTCTAGAAAATTAAATTAACTCTTACTAAAGCAATATGTAACAAAAAAACCCGAGATACATATGAATTTGATATTTTTTTAATTTATTGAAACTTCGAGGTTTTCGCCTTCAAATTAAATGGTTTTTCGTTTTTTTCTCCCTTATTTTTGAAGATACGAAGATGTACGTTCGATACTTTTTTACGTATTTTTATGTTCCGAACAACTTTTGTTTGACATATTTTACGATAAAATCATTAGGTTCCAAATTAAACGGGTTTTAAATATTTTTTTAACGTTTTAAAAAAATTCCTCGGCGGTTAATTGCAAAATTATTATCGCCATTCGTGTCAGCGTCATCCAATTTCACCTTGTATCAATTTTGCGTATTTGAACCTAAAAGTTCTTACTTTCCTGCTTATTGACTGGTCTATTGCCTCCGTATCGTATACGTCTACATACACGAAATTAGCAAGCACCGAGTTTGCTGAACAAACGTCGCACACGCGGTACATCCTATACATAGGTATACTAAACGCGACGACGACGACGTCCAACCATCGCACTACTGCGAGGCATAAACCAATAAAAAAGTTACACAGCGTGTAAACTTGCCACGGTCATTTTCTCGTCGAACATTCGAGATGTTACGAAGGAGAAGACAAAGAACGAGAAAAATAAAAAGCCAAACAGAAGGCAGAGTGTTATATCAAATTGAATAGGACAACTGAAGATCGTCGGGTAGCTTGTTTTGTTGGGTAATTATCAAATATCACATTAGATTGGTAAAATGTCATTAGATTTTCGATTCGTCGACGCGCTTTCGCGTGACATCGATTCAAAGTTCAAAAACGACCGGCTGCCGGCCGGTCGTCTTTCTTACTATATAAAAAAAAAAAGTACGCGACGTATCGTCGGTTCGTCAACGGCGTCGATTTTTTTTTTATTACTTGGCGTCAAGACGCTGCCGCGTCTCTTGATAAATAATATTGACAGTAATTAGGTAATAATTACATATGTGATAGTTATGATCATCGTAATAATAAGTAGAATGTTGTAGGAGAATTAAAAATAAAACAATATTCATAATTGCCTACATATTAAATAGTAATAATAATAATAATAATAATAGTAAGTTAAGAGTATAGTAGAACGTATAATAATCCCCAGGGTAGTGAGAACAATAAATAATAATGATGAATAGTAATAAATTATAATAGTAAGTAGTAGCAATAATAAATAGGAGCTATTAGTCAATAATAACAATAATAATGGATTCTTATAATAATAATATAAATGATAATAGTGAATTGTAATGATAATTATGCGCCACGAATAATAATAATAACTAGCAATAATAGCAATAAGCAATCAGCAATAATAACAATGAAAAATTGTAATTAAAAAAATAATAATAACAATGAAGAATTGTAATTCAAGAAAAATAATAACAATGATGAGTTACGATAATAATTAGCAACAATAACAATGCACAGTTTCAACAATTTTAATAATAAGAGTAATAGGAATCACGAATAACAATAATAGTAGTCAATATTACCAATAAAAAGTCTCAATAAATAATAATAAAAATAAACAATACGACGATTTTTTAACCATCGTATCGATACCACTTCGAAACAAACCAACGCTCTTTCTTCAATCCAATACGCTGCCTTATCACTTTTACTGCGCCTTCACCATTCCGCAACAGTGCCAAAAACATGCTTCTGCATACTTCGAGGTCAAAAAATAATTTCTCTCCGATAATTTACGAGGAGTGTTTTTCGGCTTTGTCGCTTGATCCCCAATATCCGCGTCACGTTTCTCTTTCGCCTGTTCTTCTCGTATACATTTTGCATTACAGTTTCGTTCGCGCTACGTGCCAGCTCTTGGCTTCTCTCGGCTCGATTCCCCCGCCGCAGTCGGGAAGCTTTACGTTTTAGAACCGCAAAGTGTACACGGGCTACGCGCGGATGCATAGTTTACCAGCGCGTTTCCTTGCGCAACTGCGGTTGCGTTTGTGTACAGGGTGATTAACAACTATCAGGGTTCCCTTGCGATCGAGCTTACGATATTTTTCAATTGTTCTTAAATTCTTACGATATTTTTCTTACGATATTTTTTTATTGTTCTCGATATTCTTACAATATTTTTTTTATTGTTCTCGATATTTTTACGATATTTTTTTATTGTTCTCGATATTCTTACGATATTTTTTTATTCTTCTCGATATTCTTACGATATTTTTTTATTGTTCTCGATATTCTTACGATATTTTTTTATTGATCTCGATATTCTTACGATATTTTTTTATTGTTTTCGATATTCTTACCATATTTTTTTTATTGTTCTCGATATTCTTACGATATTTTTTTATTGTCCTCGATATTCTTACGATATTTTTTTTATTGTTCTCGATATTCTTACAATATTTTTTTTATTGTTCTCGATATTTTTACGATATTTTTTTTATTGTTCTCGATATTCTTACGATATTTTTTTTATTGTTCTCGATATTCTTACGATATTTTTTTATTGTTCTCGATATTCTTACGATACGTTATAGGGACCTCAGGAATCTCGATAATCCATTCATGCGCGTCATTAATTAGATGACGAGGCATTTGGCTACCTTGAGAGAGAGAAATTTTGACGATATTTTTAAATTGTTCTAAAAAATCTTTCGACAAGTTTTCACCCCAAACGCAGTGCTTACGTTCTTGACCCCCCCCCCCCCCCCCCCCGCTCTCCCCTTACTATATCCTACTAAGAATTATACAATGAACGAAAATTATTGAATCGTATCATCGATTTTCATCGATACTGACCTTGAATGACCTTGAACGGCTTTGACCCCCTAATGTTTTTTATGCGGCTTAAAGTGCTCCACGAGATGGTTGAAAAAAAATGTACCATTCAATTTAAAAAAGTGGAGGTGACCTTCACTGTGCGTCAGCGCCTCCACCGAAATAAAAAAAATTGGTCGCATTTGCTGGCTCCCTTCACACCGTACAACTTTTGTCTGGAACATTTTTTTGTGACGCCGATAATTACCGCGTTATTTCGGATGGCAGAGATAAGACGGACACCCTATATATATATATATATATATATATATATTTAGATGTGTTTACATATGAGCGTGTGTATCTTCGGAGAGAATTCTCTACTGTACTATTCCATGGAGATCGCTATGTTCTCTTAGGCGCGCGGATCCTGTGCACTTTGCAGAGCGTTTCAGGTTCCTCGGGAACGGTCGAAGCATAACCAAGAGTGGAGGAGAGCTCAATGGCGAGAGAGAAAGAGAGAAAGAGGGAGAAAGAGGGAGAGAGAGAGAGAGAGAGAGAGAGAGAGAGACCTAGAAAACGCGTGTGTTTGCGGGTGTGTGTGCGTGCGGTTGGGGTCGATTCTTCTCTCGCATAATGGGTCGTGGTACACCTTGGTAACTCGAGGATTCTCGAGTAACAACGTTCAGCGCTCACGCGCAAACGTGTTTACGAAAATTACATTGAAATACGTATAAATTATTTATGACGTACGAAACACACCGAGCAAGTTGATCCTAAAACTTTGCACTTAGCGACGCTCTCTCCGTCTCTCTTTCTCTCTCCCTCTCTCTCTCTCTCTCTCTCTCTCTCTCTCTCTCTCCTCTCTCTCTCTCTCTCTCTCTCTCTCTCTCTCTCTCTCTTTGACGTGAGAAACGAAGAACGTGGGAGGCCATTAAAAAAAGTTTAAAGACAGGGAATTGCAAGCATTGTTGAATGAGGATGACAATGAAACTGTTAATACCGAACGCTACCGACAACAAATGATCGATTTGAATCAAGCTTTGCGTGAAAAACGATCAGAATATCAAAAAAGGCAACACAAAGTGATTTTGCTTCATGATAAATGCATCATCATACACAGCAAAACTGGCCAAGGAAACGATTGAGGCGTTTAGTTGAGAAATACTTTCGCATGTGGCTTACTCACCAGACTTGGCTTCGTCCGATTACCACTTATTTGCATCGACGGGACACGCACTTGCTGAGCAGCGCTTCACTTCTTACGAAAATGTACGAAAATGGCTCGATGACTGGTTTCCTTCAAAAGAGCAACAGTTTTTTTTGGCCTGGCATCCACGAATTGCCAGACAGGTGGGGAAAATGTATAGCTCGCAGTGGACAATACTTCGAATAAAATATTTTTCATCATTTTCATATTTCGAAAAATATGAAATTAATTCGAAAAATATTGATGGTAGAGAAAAAACTGTAATGACCAAAGTTGTAGAGCACTCGATTTCCTACGAATTTAGTCATTATCATTTTTACTCAAAAATTAAAAATGGCCGAGTTATTCAACAAAAACAATTTCCCATTAAATTTACGACGACGATATTAACTGAGCGTAAGCCCAGCTCAGAATGAAACTTACGCATGTTGTTTTACACTAATAAAAGAAAATTCAGTGTAAATTTCAGCAGGATCAACCTAGTCATTAGGGTTAAAAAATGAAAGATTTTTCTTTTTTTTTAGTGTTGTAGTACTTGGAAAATTTTGAAATTTTTTTTCAAAATAATTCATAGAAAAACGCATATTTTTGTGTAGAGGACATTTTTTCGTACGACGAGAAAATCACTACGATATGATCATTTGAAATTTTATCACGCGTAAAATCTTATCTCCGAGTTAGCCGAGTTAGCGAGCCGATAAAAATCTGAAAAAATTGTCACGTACTCAAAATATATGATACAAAAACATCAACAACTTTGAAAAAGATTGAAGAAGGTCAAGCTTTTAGGCCGTTCGAAAACACTTGGAATACCTCATATATATATATATATATATATACACACAGTTCTCTTGTTCCTTTCCTTATTTCTGCTCGATATATCGGTTATACGATACGGCCTTGTGTATAGTGCACTCAATTCAGCATGCTGGCTGCGGCATCCGAGAGAGCGCCCCCGCATTGTACTTTGCACAGAAGCGAGTTTCACTTTTGCGGAGAAACGCGAGAGAGGGATGTAAGGGATGAAACCGCTCTCGTCGCAATCCCGCGAGCAAATAGTGTGTAAGTGTGTGGGTGTGTATATTTGCCATGGCTGATCGGATTAACGTTGACAGAGTCTCTCCCCCCCCCCCTCTCTCCCTCACTTCCTCCCTTGAAAAAAAATGCTTTTTCCTCGAAGAATAAAAAAGATCGTAGAACATACAGTACCGATAAAAAGTTTTCGATCACTTTGGATAATTGTAAAATTATATTAGAATTCATTTTATTGAGCTACAAAGGATCTTCGTGAAATAAGAAATAAAATTAATTATATTCTTCCAATATAATTTTAGAATTGTCCAAAGTGATCGAAAATTTTGCTATCATGCAAAGTGATCGGAAACTTGTTATCGGTACTGTACATGAGTCTAATTGGGATAGGTATACATATATATATCCATATATAAAGGCAAAGAGAGAAAGTGTATAAAAGTAAATTTGCAATTCATGGACACACGTTTAGAAGCAAGAAAATCCTAGAACATTTTCACACACAAACCTTTTTTTCCCTTTGACACATTGTTACATTTACTTAAAGGAAATTTTGAAAAAAATAAGAAAAGTTTCACAGTTCCAAACATCTTTCTCTCTTTCTCTCGAGATGTTGTCTCCACCCTCGCGAAAATCTGGATCATCGCAGCAAAGTGACGCGAGCGACGTAAAGAGAAGGAGAGACGAATTGTCGGTACTTGGAGAACTCGAACGAACCAGAGGGAGAAGTTACACTTCGAATCAAGAGGGGTCTGGATCTCGTATTCCCATCGGAGTATACGAGTTTCCTTCTACTCGTGCACGTCGAGCTTGTTTGTATTTAAATACCTTTACTCGTAATTTATAGTCACAGTTGAGGGACTTTCCACGACGAAATTATACAAAATTGTGCCAAAAGAGCGCGCATAAATTCTTGATAATACGAATAAAAATGCATAAAAAGGGAGAGAGAGGGGGGGAGGACGATTCTCGAAGTCGAATGTCCCCAAAATTACCTTTCTCTCCCCCCCCCCCCCTCTCTCTAAATATATATATAGTTTAATTATACTTCTCATTATCGTTACTGAGACGTGATATCTATATAACTTATGCGGAAACATCAGGAACAAGATAGTTAAACTTCAACGATCAAGGTTCCATGGGAAATCTCGCGAATTAATTCGCGATAATTAACCAAGAGAGTGAAGCTAATGAGAGACTGTTTCCACTCGGAAGTTTCGCTATCTCGTCGTACCTACAACGTATACAATACATTGTGACTTTGACGACGTTGAAGATTGCATCATTGGGAAGAAAACGATTGTCTTGTTGTTGTATTAATCCTTTTTTTTATTATCCAAAGTCTTTTTTTTTTTTGAGTTCGTGGATCTTCATGAAGGATACGTAAAAACGTTCGAATGTTTTTCTTGTTCTAAATTGGCGAGAAAAAATTGACCAATAAAAAGGGATGAATTTCCGTTGCATGCCAATGAGACAAACGTCAATGGCATTAGTTTTGACATATTTTCACAAACGTATTTCCTTCTAAACTCGAAATAAATATTCACATATTTGTTATTTTATTTTAAAAAAAAACTAAAATAAAACAAATTATTCAATAGAAAATAATAATGAATATTATAATATTTATTATTTTAATTGATTCATTGATAAGTAGTTATAAATATTGAAATATTTATTTTGAAAGGAAAAGAAGCCACTTTTTTTAAACATAATATTAAATATTCGAAGTAAAAATGAAAAGGGCAAACAAACCACACGTTTTTTTCGAGATTAAATTTCGAGCAAAAATGTCATTGTGGGATTTTTCAATTACTTTACGCCTCTTTTTTTCAAAAATTTTTCATCTAACATACACAAATACAGCACTAATGCTGCAATACGATTGGACAAATTTCTCAGGACGGTCGTAGCGTCGAGGAAGATGGCCTTGAAGTTTGCGTTCATTGGAACGCAAGGACATTTTTTTTGTTTCTTATTTTTAACAGTAATAATAATATTTCGTAGACTTGGATTACAGATCGCTAAACAAATAGGCAGAAGAATGATCGTAGAATGTTTATAGCTTGAATATGTCAGAGAAAATTTGGAGAAATGAGAAAAATAATAGTCCGTTGCATTCCAACGATGCAAACTTCAACATCACGATAAAAAAAAAAGATAGATGTTCGCGAAAAAGTGACGATTCGATTGTCACATATTACGAATTCAATGAATTAGCAGCCCTCCCCCCCCCCCTCTCGATCGCCGTTCGTTATTTAATTCGATCATGCCACAAGAAAGACGGTAAATCGTTGGGATGCACGTAGAGCGAATCATGCGTGTAAAGGAGATTGCTACGAACGAGGGTGTAACGACGGAGAGGATCGTTCGCGCGCGACCTTAGAGTTAGGAGGAGTCTGCTCAATGTTCGACGTGTGTATAGTGTGCGGGTTAAAGGGCTTCACTAAATCTATATATATATATATATATGTGTGTGTGTGTGTGTGTGTGTGTGTAGGGTGCATGGCACGTTTCTCGTGGACTAGTCGAAGAGTGAGTGCGGTCGTGTGCTGGGGCGTTTCGATGCGCGAGCTCTTGCACGGCATCGATGCGGATTGAATATTCATACGAGAGAGAGAGAGGGAAGCCTCTAACACACCGCTGCATACCCACCGATCGTACTTCCGGCATCGCTTCCGATCATTCTTCGCTCAGATATATATTAGATGAAGTAAAAAGTTCTGAGCGTTTTTTCGCTTTATTTCGACGATGAAATGAACACAGGATTATCCGATTTAGATCAAATATGCGCCGTTTTGTTCGATAACTTTTGTCCATTCTAAAGGCAATTTCATAATTCCGCGATCGAAGAAGTCCTCGTCCCTATTGGTAAAAAACTTGACCAGCTCATTTTCACAAGCCACTCTTGTTTTCGATACATACTTTATTTCACTTATACGTTGTACTCGTTTATACGTCGTAATTGCTGTACCGCTTGAAAAACGTATAACTGAAGTTTCATTGTATTGGGAGTACAAATTAATTCGGTCCGTTTTCAAGAGATGGCTCTGGCTGTTATGAATGTTTCATAGTGACAGCTGATTTCGGTGGTTTCAGAGAGGTTAGACATCTGTCGATAACATTCAGTTTATATCGCTTTGAGGTCCATTAAAAACCTTGCTTTTTACTGTGTTGAATATGTCAAATTTTGTGTTAACTAAGCAGCATTTGCGGGAAGTTTTACTTTTCTGCTTTAATTGGAAGAAAAGTGCAGCTGAAGCGCATCGAATGCTTGTTGAAGTTTGTGCTGATGATGCTCCAACTGATAAATCATGTAGGGAATGGTTTCGACGTTTTAAGAACGGTGATTTCAGCGTTGAAGACAAGCCTCGCCCTGGACAGCTAAATGAGCCAATGAGCTGCTACAACCTGGCGATTTCATTACGGGCGATCGGTATAGACTACAATTGATTCGTTTGAGCCGTGCATTACGAGAAAAACGGCCGGAATACGAGCAAAGACGTGACAAAATTATTCTTCTGCATGACAACGCTCGGCCTCGTGTCGCAAAAGTCGTAAAAAAAATCTTTGGAAACGCTCAAATGGGATATTTTACCGCAACCCGCCGTATTCTCCGGACATTGCTCCTTCTGATTGCTGGTTGTTCCGACCGATTGCAGCAGGATTTAGCAGGTCACCGCTTCACTTCTTTCGCAGAAATCGAAAATTGGCTCAAAACTTGGATCGCCTCAAAAGACGAGACTTTTTGTTCGAGATGGAATTCGAAAATTGCCTGAGAGGTGGGAAAAACGTAGTAGCCAGCGATGGACAATACTTTGATTAATCTATCCATACCTTTTATTTTGAAATAAATGGATTTTTTACCAGAAAAAAAAACGGACCGAATTAATTTGTACTCCCAATAATTGCGTTTAAAGTTTCCCTAGTTCACAGTATGCGGTGCGCTCTCGACTATGTGCCATAACTTCATAAATATTCCCATTTTTCGATTTTCCACTGTACTCTCAATATATTTTCGAAATATGTGTAAAAAAAAACGATTTTTTGAACATTGTAAAGGGTTTTCCCCCATTAAGCTGTTTACATGAATGTTTTCATATAAAAAAAAATATGCAAAATGGCGACATTACGGAGTGGTCTTTCATAAAAGTTTTCCAGGAAGAATTTCATTCCAATGAAATTTTCATGTCCTCAGGCCACTGTACAAAACGACGTTCGGTCCTCCAGGCACTAATTACTGATGCAATTAAATATGATACATTCACGAGGGTGGGGTCTCTCCATATTGTCGAATCAGTTCGTTATCTCTGCCTCTCCCTTTCTCTCTCGCTCCCTACTCTCCCTTATCGGTTTGCCACCGTATGCAGCCTGCGGTATGCAACGCGGTCGACGAAACTGCACTCGGTGAACTTGGGAATTCCGTGTGCTCCACTCGATCGTGTACATATCGTCGACCATCGAAAGTACAAAAGGGCTTTCAAAGCCGCGGTACTCCGATAGTCAAACGATGAGAGTTACGCCCTGCTCAAGAACAAGAAGAGGGGGGAATGGGGTAAGAGGGGTATGGACGGACGACCGGGATATTATATTATACATACATATATATCTCCCTATGGAGATGATATGCAGGATCGAACATCCCTCGGAGCAAACATCACGGTCCGACGCGTCCTTCGCTCACGTGTTGAATTTCCGAGGGTTGATGTTGTACCTCCGGAAGTGACGAGTGCAACGTGGCCAGAGACAAGGGCTAAGGGACAGATTGACGGGGAAGGGAGCGGGGGCGGAGGCGGTATTCTGAAAGGGACGAACTTCGGATCCAATCGGCCGATCGAAACTCGACGATGCGCGAATCGTCGGGACGAGATATCAGCGAGCGTATGTATAAACAAACGAAGATATATCAGCTTCGATATTGCTGAACTTTATGTACAAGATTCCGAACAAATATGGTGGAACGATTGTCAGGGGTGCGGTTTTTGGTATATCGAATTTGATATTGTATTGTATTTTGTCCTATCGGTGGCTCGTAAATTATTTTCTTTGATTGTTCTTGCGGTAAATATTAGATGAGGTAAAAACGTTCTAAGCGTTTTTTCGCTTTATTTCGACGATTAAATTAACATAGGATTATCCGATTTAGATAAAATATGCGCCGTTTTGTTTTCAATAACTTTTGTCCATTTACAAGGCAATTTCATAATTCCGCGATTGAAGAAGTCCTCGTCCCTATTGGTAAAAAACTTGACCAGCTCATTTTCACAAGCCTCTGTTGAGGCCATTTTTGTAGCGTTAAGAAAATTTTGCAAATGCTTGAAAAGGTGATAATCGCTTGGTTCCAGGTCTGGACTATACGGTGGGTGCGATAGAACCTCCCGTCCAAGCTCTCGGAGCTTCTGGCGCGTCGTTAAAGATGTGTGCGGCCTGGCGTTGTCTTGATGGAACACAGCATCCTTCCTATTGGAGAATTCTGGCCGCTTCTGGTCGATCGCCTGCTTCAATTTGGTCAGTTGTTGACAGTAGAGGTCCGAATTGAGTATTTGGCCCGATGGGAGCAGCTCATAGTGGATGATTCCCTTCCAATCCCACCAAACACACAGCAAAACCTTCTTGGCCGTTAATCCGGGCTTGGCGATCGTTTGGCCCGGCTCACCGCGATTGGACCACGATCTTTTTCGGCTGTTGTTCTCGTATGTGACCCATTTTTCATCATCAGTCACCATCCGCTTCAAAAATGGGTCGATTTCGTTACGTTTCAGCAAAGAATCGCAGGCATCAATTCGGTCCAAAAGGTTCTTTTGCGTCTATTCGTGTGGCACCCATATATCGAGCTTCTTCTTGAGACCAGCCTTGTGCAAATGGTTGAAAAAGGTTTTCTGGCTAATCTTCAGTTCCTGGGCAATGGAATAAGTGCTCACATACCGGTCCGACTCGACGATTTCCATGATTTTATCGATATTTTCGACGATTGGCCTACCAGAGCGTGTCGCATCTTCGACGTCCATATTACCAGAACGGAATCGTTGGAACCACCGCTTTGCTGTTGCATTCGATACTCTATTGGGTCCATAAACAGCACAAATTTTTTTCGCCGCCTGCTCCTCCTTTTCACCTTGGTCGTACTGGTACTGAAGAATGTATCGAATTTTCTCTTTTTTT
>OZ010721.1:20993549-21190060 GCA_963932345.1 Ophion ventricosus | reverse complement strand
AATTTTGTATTGAACCCATTGAATGTATCGAGCCTTACTCAAAATGTTTTAATTTATTCTTTGTATGATTTGATTGTATTGCCTTTCCTCGTGCTTTTTTTTCTTCAATTGTATTGAGTCATATTGAAGAACCTTTGTAGTTGTAGCTTGTGTGCCAGAGAACGAATGAGGCTGAGGTTTGCATCGTTGGAATGCAACGAAAATGATTTCTTTTTTTATTTCTCCAACTTTCCTTTGGCATATTTGAGCTACGAAAATCGCGCGTTTTTTTTTTTACGATTCTCATTCAGCGATCTACGACAAAGTTGCGAAATATGATATTGGAATATAATGAGAATGAGGAAATGGAAGATGGAGAGAAAGGAATTTCCGTTGCATTCCAACGATGCAAACTTCAACTCCATAGAGGGAGACTAGTCCTAGTGTACTATTAAATATCTATCTATCTTATCTATGCCTCTCTCTCTCTCTCTCTCTCTCTCTCTCTCTCTTTCTCTCTTCGGTTCGATTGTCCTTATCGGGCAGTTTAATGTCGACACGCCTATCCTGCCTCAGGTTTAAGTGCCTACAGCTACATTCATATTAAAAATTGTAATTTATACACCTTTCTGCTCTTTAGTTTTAACGGTTGTATACCGTTTATTCTACTGCGACTTTTTGTACTTGCGCCGGCAAATTACCGCACCGTAATGATTATTATAACTATCATTATATTATAATTTATCTTCAAGTATCGTTATCGCAACTTTCATTGTTTTATTACGTTTTTGTTATCATTATTCGAGCACAATGTTACCTCACCCCATAACTTGCTAACCCATAAACACATATATCAAATCAAATCAAATCTCTCTCTCTCTCTCTCTCTATCTCTCTCTCTGTGTCTTTCTGTATCTATCTCGCCCCCCCCCCCCCCCCAGCCCTTCACTGCGCAAAGGCCAAAGAGAAGAGGGTCTAATTTCCGCGTGCGTCTCACGAATAGCGTGTGGAGAGGTAAAGCAAACGTTCTCTCTGTGGCTACCACAGTACGAGCCATGAGATTCTGGATCCTGCAGCATATATATATATATATATATATATATATCTTTACGTATACATATAGCTTGGTAGACGCAGTCTCCGAGAATTGCGGTTCTAATCAGCGTGGGCGCGAGTAAAGTGTGTAGATGCACACACACACACATAACATATATATATACGTGTGTGCATCGGTTTTTGTGTGCGTGCGCGAGCGTGTGGGCTTGAGTAAAACGCTCGGGCGTCGCCCCGTGCGCGTTTGCCGCACCATTCCATTTTCCAGATTGCTCAAACGACACACGGCGAATTTGTGCTCGGAATTTTTGCCCGCGGGCTCATGTCGAGTGATTTTATAGAACCCGCGCTCGTGTGTGTGTGTGTGTATTTATAGCCGTAAACAGCCGTAGGGTCGGCTTATCATAGAACGAGACCCGAATTCCCTTTTATTAATCCAATTGATCGGCACGGCCAAACGCTGAGAAAATCACACGTGGATTTAACAGCGTGCCATGTGTGTGTGTGGGTGTGTATGTGTAAATTAAGTAATGAGACTGGCAACGTAGCGTTCGATCTGGCAACACGTGGGTCCCGGGACTTGGAGAAACGACAGATGAACATGTGATACGCCTTCAGTACGAGTTTCAACTCGCTAGAGTCATTTGGTTGTTCGTAGCAATTTTTTTTTTCATCGTGAAACAGTTTTTTCTAGTGCGTTCTAAAAATGAGTGGCATCAATTTCGAGCAACGGTTGTGCTATCAGGGTTTTGCTTCAGACTCGGGCAACGGAAACTTTTTGTAAGACTTCAGCAGGCCTACGGAGACAAAACACTGTTGCCAAGGGCCCAGGTTTTATCGGTGGTTTAAGGCCTTAGGCCACTCTAAGATTTTCCAAAAATCGATTTTTTTTTTTTTGGTTTAAAATGTACCCTTAGTACATATAAAATTATATTCCAAAAGATAGAATTTCGAATTCTAGCGCAACCCCTCTTCATTCATGTCGTGACTTTCTACTAACTTTAAACGCGTTTATCTCAAAACTACATTTTTCAAGTCGGCCCGGACTCATAACTCAAACAAGTTTCAATCGATTCGCTTGAAATTTTAACTGTATATTTAGAATTACATTTGCTGAGGCACTGCGTAGGATTTTTTTTTGTTATATTGCATAGTTCCTTTTTTATAAAGAATTTTCTGACGATTTTCTCATGGCATTTTATACTTTTTGTTTTAGAAATGCACCATTTTGACAAAAAACAATATATCAAAAAAATCCTACGTACTTCTATAGCTATTCTTATATATAATCGAAAAAACTTTAGTGTCTCATCATAACTGAAAAATTATAGGAGCTGTTGGTCCGGCCGTTGACCTTCCAGAAATAACCGCGTCATCGGAAAAATGCTGCACAGTCGCCATTTTGACATGTGTCGCTGTGAAAAAATAATTTTTTATAGTCAATTACGTGTATAATAAGACCCCTATTTTGCAATTCCGATTTATTTTATGGTTTCGCTGAAAAAAAAAATCACAAAATATGCCCTTTTTTTGGTCTCTAGAGTGGCCTAAGGCCTTAAGGCATTTTTCAGAAGGAAGAGAGTCGATTGAAGATGAACCACACGGAGAGAATTAAAAAGTAATTTTTGTCGTGAATTTCACGGTAAAAATTACCGTGATACATTTCAATGTGGTGACAAGTGAGAAAAGCATAATAATTCGTATGCGACAAGTTTTTTTTAACTCACGTTACAGAAAATTTCAAATACGTAGCTAAAATTTTACTATACAAGAAGGGTAGCGCGCACGATAATTTTTACCGAGAGCACAATACATTTTCCTACAACACTCATTAAATTTTATAATAAATATTAAAATAACTGTTATAAAGACGATACTTTTTTATAGACATTTTGGAAAGGCATAAAATAATAAAATGCACTGTAAAATTTCGCTGATATTATACATTTTTTAAATTTAAGTTTTGCGTATTTTTCCACACATCAAAATTGACTAGAAAATCTGGTAAAATTTTCTATCTGAAGAAGAAATTTTATTTTATTTTCGTGAAAATCTGTGTTTTACTCAGTAATAATAAGCGAAGTTTCAGGGTTGTCATCTGGTTACCGTTACTGCACGGTAATTTTTAACATTTAATTCTCTTCGTGCACGCAGCGGAAGGCCTTCATCTTCAAGAACCGATGAAAATGTCGACAGAATGCCAGGATCTTGATGGCGTTGAAGTTTGCATCGTTGGAACGCAAAGAAAGTTCTTTTTTACATTTTAATTTCCTTATTTTTATTATTAAACAAGATATTTTTTCGTAGATTTGTATAGTAGATAGCTGAATAAGTATCTTAAAAAAATGTTTGCGGGATCTTTGGAGGCGAAGTAGCCAAAATAAATTGAAGAAATTCCGAAATATTTATTTTTGTTGCGTTCCAACGTTGCAAAAAATCCAACAGATGAGAAAAATTTGCTGTCACACAGCATATTTCAATAAACGAATTTTTAGCCGGTAAAAATATTCCTGTGGCTCCGCAGGCTCTTTATTCGCATGACCTTGAGTCCTTGTGACGTTTTTTTCTCTTCCCGAGATTGAAAAATTACCTCAAGGGACGTCATTTTGGGACACTCGAAAACATCAAAACGGCTGTAACCGACCAGCTGAAGGCTATTCCAGTATTCGAGTTCCAGCACTGCTGTGAGGATTGAAAGAACCGTCTCCAGCGCTGTGTTGCTTCCCCACGAAGTTATTACGCGGGAGACAATATTGAATTGTAATTCTATACGAATAAAAAAATTGAAAAAAATCAGTGTCATTACTTAATTTACAGGCCTCGTATATATCAGGTGCTTGCATGTGAAACCGCCCGATGTCATAGCTCGGTTGCGAAGACCATTTTCTTGAATTAAGGAGGGGGGGAATATATGCAGCCGATGAAAAAAAAATAGCCAATATTGATAATTTTTTTTTGGAGAGGAACAAAACGTTTTATATTTATGAAACTTACGTAAAGATGAAGGGAAGGGCACTAATGTAAAAAACCCTTAAAAGAGTATACAAGGAATAAATACCAAAACCATAATAATTATAATTCTATACAATCAATAATTAATAATAATGATAATCAAACTGATGCAAATTCATTTTGCGCGTCACAGGATACACAGGACACGACACTGCCGGAAATGTTCATCCAATCGAGAATCATTTCACGCGTCATACGCATGAGCCAATTAAAAAATCGAGGCATGTGTGTATAATGATATAAAAAAAAGAAACAAGCTGGTGAAGATGGATGGGGGAGGGTGTCGAACTCAACGGTCGCGGTCGACAGTCATCGAATAATAATTCAATCGTAAATCGACATCGCCGCGTCGCACCGCAACTTCGTTTTATTGCAATTTCGTGCGCGAATGAATTTCACATTTGTATCGGGTAGAGACGAGGAAAGGCACGGGGGAATGATAGTGCGCGTCTCTAACAAGACGAATGATATATTATTTTTGTTATGAAATACAAAGAATGGGAATAACAATGGGAATAATAATAGCACTGATGACGATGAATGATAATTATAGCAATTATTATTACATATATCGACGATAATATATTATTGGTATTCAATAATAATGATGTTATTATTAATAAGATTGCTAATAATAATATTAGGTGTATGACTTAATTTTTACAGATTTTTCAGCAAATCTATTTAATATAAAAAAATAGAGAACAACGAACTTAATCTTGGAAATATTGTCCATCGTTTTCTATGACCTTGCGCCATCTCTCAGGTAACATACGAATGCCGTCGCGAAAGAAACTAGCAGGCTTCGAGGCGATAAAGTCATCGACGAATTTACGCACATCGTCAAGGCAAAAAAAAAAAAACAATAAACAACGCCTTTCTGAATTTTTCCGCAAAAGTGCTATTGCCATTAATAATAATAATAACAATGATAAGTTATTAATATCGTTATGTTGTTATTGCTACTCTCTTCGTTATAATTAGCGCTGTTACTATATTATCAATTGCAAAAACACTAATGTTTATTAGCGCAACGTAATTCTTGTCGTCCGCAAATTAAAAGAATAAAAAGACTCGGGAAAGCGGGGGGGGGGGGGAATGCTCGAGGTTATTGCGAACGTCGTAGGTCGATTTTCGAGTTGAACGATGTAGTTAATAGAATCTCCGGTCGTTTAGACACGACGGATAGCGCGAGACGAGCATTAAGCTATCGCGATCTTGGTGATGTCCGTGGTATCGTAAAAGCACGGTTGAGACTGCAGGGCTAACAATAAGAATGCAAGAAGAGAGAGAGAGAGACAGAGGGACCGGAAGAGACAGAGAAAGAAAGAGAGTGTGAGGGCGAGAGAGAGGGATAGGGAGAGGGGGGGGAGGGGAGAGAGAGAGAGAGAGAGAGAGAGAGAGAGAGAGAGAGAGAGAGAGAGAGAGAGAGAGAGAGAGAGAGAGAGGGAGAAAGAGATCATCTCATCTCTCGGCTTTCATTAGATTGGCTGTGGCTTCTCCTGATCGTGCTTGGCGTAATTAAGGTATGACTGAATGGATATTAAAAAATTGCCAAAATTCTTAAAAATTTGAGGAATGATAATTCTCGATAGAATAATTACATTAATTATTTTATAATTTTTTCTTAAATACTTTAGTAGTTATAAACATATGAATTTAACATGGTCGTTTATGGAAAAACAACTTCTGCAGACGTTAATGGTTGCAAAACGCATGGAACTAAATCGCCGTAAATTCGGAAAATATTATGTCATCAAGATTTAGGATCAAGCGATTGATTATGCTAAGTTTCAAATAAATCGACTGCGCAATTGTCGAGAAATTAATTAAAGTAATGAGGAGTATCGCCTTTTTTAACGATGAATTAATAACAATCATTGGGAAAACTCAATTTATATTGAGCTTTTAGGTAATTATTGATAATAATAAGATTATCTGAACGTATAAATTAAATTTAAAAATTGACAATTTTTTTAGTTGGACAGTTGAAACAGATGTACAGTCACTGACAAAACCTCAGTCAAGCACATGCCAGTATCGTCGAATGTGACTTTAATTATTATTAAAAGTGGAAAATTAACATTTCTTAGTGTTAATTCACTATTAACCTAGCTATTTGTAAGGCTAAACATGTAGAACATGATCTAGACTTGTAAATCCGCGATTCGCTCATTTTGGATTAACTTTTTGCCCGAAGGTCCATCCAGTTATACCTTAAAGCGAGAGACCCTCTCCCCTCTACCACCCCCTCTCGCGACCTATCTTCTTCCCTTTTTTCCCCTCTTTACCTGACTCGTGCCCTTTCTTTCTCTCTTTCTCTCTCTCACTCTCCCTCTCTCTTTCCCCAATGACCCGGCAAAAGTTATTGCGGCTTGGGTGTAGGATGTTTTGGTGCACCCACCTTGCACCTTCCGCATTATCATTTGTTCTGGGCGCTACAGTTCAATAATAAAACCTTCAGTTCCCTGGACGTCCACAAAAACCATTTGGATTAATCGATTAATACGCTGCTTTTTTTTTTTGTTAATTATTTTGTGTTTGATATTTACTCGATTTTCGCTACGGAATTATGCACGGACCCAGTACATGGGCAAGCAGAAATTTGTTCAGGGTGAAATCCGGACCGGATCAGGCTGCCACAATAGCAAATCCGGGCCGGATCAGGCAAATTTAGTCCGGCCCTGATCAGGGATGTAACGCTTTTGCAAATTCAGGTCCGGATCAGGCACCTTATCAGGCTCCCATCAGGCGCTTTATCAGGCTCGGATCAGGCACCTTACCAGGCTCGGATTAGGCACTATATCTGGCTCAGATCAAGCAACTTTTCTGGCCCGGATCAGGTGCCTCATCCTGCCTGAGACATGCGTGTCATCTGGCTCAATCATTTGATTAATTTTTTGCTTAAAAATAGATCAACATTTATTAAATTATTATCGCAGTTACACGTTATCAAGTTTACTAACGTTATTAAAAATATGAAACATATGAAAACATTTTTTTAAAGTTTAAGTTTTTATTTTACTTGACTTGATCGTTTAGTTTTTGTTCCGATTTTGGCGATGACCGTCCCAATCTTTCCGGCCCAATCTGTCCGGCGCAAATCATGCGTGCCTGATCAGGGCGCCTTATTGATACCTGATAAGGCTTCTATCCGGCGCAAATCAGGCATGCCTGATCAGGGCGCCTTATTGATCCCTGCTCAGGCCCCTGTCTGGCGCAAATCAGGCGTGCCTGATCAGGGCGCCTTATTGATCCCTGCTCAGGCCCCTGTCTGGCTCAAATTAGGCGTACCTGATCAGGGCGCCTTATTGATCCATGATCCGGCCCTGATGGATCCTCAGGCAGCCTGATTAGATTTCTGCTCGGGACGGTCCTCAAAGTCCAGTGTCTTGAAAATCACATTATATATAAACATATATCGCGTGCCTGTTGCTACGCAGAAAAAAATATTAAACTCGCTTTAAAAGAGTACCCTCGAGTCTCTTCGGATGTCTCGTAGCGAATACCTCGTCGTTGCTGACGCTCTTGCAGTGTCAGCTGGCAAGCTGACGCAGGTATTTAACGATTTATGTGGAAGGTATGCCCGGTAACCACATGAGTACGCCGTGAAAGCAATCTCAGCTACGTACATTTACACACATATATAATAACTTATATGTATATATATATATATATATATATATAAAGATAAGTATTTATATATACGAGCATGTGCAATATATTTTTCCATAGATTTGCTTCCGTTACGATCCAATGAAGCGATGGACAACGACACGACCTCTCTTACCTCTCGCTCTGTTTCTCCTTGTTTTCTCTCTGCACCCAGGCACACACACATATGGAGAGAGTGAAGACACACACGCGAGATTTGAAACGGAGATTTGTCCCGCGAGACAGGAGAGCGCAAATCGCGGTGCCTCCTACGGTAATTCCCTGTGGTACGAATTACGAGATATCCTCTCGACGTTTCTGCATGCACTTCTGTGCGCCTATATATTTCTACATAGCAACGTGAATTAATCCGCATCGCGAGGGCCGTGATTTTTCAACGGACGTAGTTTACCGATTTTTTTTTTTTTGTAATTCGGATACACGGTTATTTTTTTTTTTTTTTTTTTTTGGAAATGTCAATAGAGGATCATGCAAGAGCGTAGAAAGAGTGGAAAATAAAATCAAGTAAATAACGTGAGCTGAGTGCTTTTCCCGAAGCGAAAGCCGCTCGATTTTTGTCCAAGGCGCGTTCTCCGGATCATGAAAAAAAACAAGAAAAAAAGAAATCGAGCGCTTTTTGAAATTGCCAATTGTTTGGGAAAAAACGCGGAATTTTATTTGACGAAAGATCAAGGCAGTGTCAATTAGACGATAAGTATACGTCCAATCATAATATTACAATAATAATGATAAATCGGAATGGACGGAGTGGAAGAATAATTGATGGTAACAGATTCATAATATTTTTTTTATAGTTAATCGAAATAAATAGTAAAATAATTATTATAAATAATAATAATAAAGTTAATGATAACTATTTATTATCATTGTTCGATATCGATATCATTGTTATATTGTTTATTGGATTATTCATTATTGTTATCACGAAGAAGAATAATTATTCGTTGAATAAATGAAAACTTGAAAATAATTATAATCAATGATATTATAATTATTATTATAATTATACAGGGTGTCCATTTTATCTCTGCCACCCGAAATAACTCGGTAATTATCGACGTCACAAAAAAATGTTCCAGACAAAAGTTGTACGGTGTGAAGGGGGCCAACAAATAATGCGACCATGCTTTTTTATTTCTTTTTTTTTAAAGGGAATGGTACATTTTTTTTTCAACCATCTTGTGGAGTACCTCAAGCCGCATAAAAAACATTTGGTGGTCAAAGTCGTTCAAGGTTATTCGCGGTCAGTATCGATGATACAAATCTAAGTATCTCGAATCACTGCCAAATATTTAGTAGTGATCCAAGATATTTAGATTTGTATTTCATTTTAATAGGTGTTAAACACACAACGGGTTGAAGGGCTATTATATTATGTAAAAGTTAGTATGGAACATTGCGTGTATCAACTTGAAACTTGGTATAAACACTCTTCAAAGCAAATGATAAAACGCATTATTAACCCTTCGTGATCACAAATCCAAATTCAATCGCGGTGGTCACACTTGGATCGATTCTACACGGTCAGTTTTCAAAAAATTATTGTGTGATCCAAACTATCCGTTCGAAGTGGTTAAAAAAATTACGGAACATACTTTAAACTTTCTAGATGATGTCCGAAAATTTTATTTATAATAAATAAAATGGCGACATGTTAAAAAAAATTCATAAAGAGGTGAAAACGCAAAAGACACTTTTTCGCTAAAAAAAAATCATAGTTTCGTGAATTTTCAATATTTTGACCTAAAATTTGGACGTGATACTCCTTAGATAGGCTACTTAGGGGAAAAAAAAAATAGTAGCATAGTACGCGTTTCAAAAAAGATATTTATACCTACATGTGATGAGGGTCGATTTTATGGGATGAGGATAGTTCAAACTCCAGGTAAGATGGTGAATACAGTCCTATTCGAAGCCGGGAACTATTATATATTTAAGGTAAAAATTGATCGACGAGTCACTTCTATCCAGGGTGACCGCGAAGGGTTAAGGATTTTTTTAAAAACAACCCCTAATAAGAGATGCAACTGGCAATGAAGGTTCTATGGGCCAAATTCCACGCGGGCTATGTAAGCTACGGATAAAAGCTAGTATGTATATATATATATATATATATGTATATATATATATAACAGAAGTCACAAGAACGCTGTACTAATGGGAGCTATATTGCCTTCGGGAGCTCGCTCCTCACCTCACTCTCATTCACGCGCTCTCGCTCTGTCTCTTTCTCTGTCTCTCTCTTTCTCTCTCTTTCTCTCTCACTCTCTCACTCTCTCTCTCTCTCTCTCTCTCTCTATCTCTCTCTCCCCCTCTTTCTCTCTGGGCGGTCCGTCTGTCACAAAGTGTAACAAGCCGCTGTCTGCAGCTTTCCCGCCTGCACCCTCTGCTCGCCACATCGCTCACCGTCCTCTTTCTCGGACTGCACTCACACCTCTCTCTATATTGTGAGCCGCGCGTAATCTCCGTTGAGGAGCACGAACTATACCATTTCTCTCCTATGATGCTTTACGGGCTTCTACACACTGTGCATGCACACATTTATATATATATATATACACACGCACACACACACACATACATAAGCACATACATGTATGTCGACGTGGACGGATTTCAAATTCAGGAATAGTAAAAAAAAAAAGAAAAATACACTCGTGAGGGTTGTTCGCGAGCCGTAAGGGGCAAAGTTCAAGTGCAGTTGTCCAATGTAGATGTACTGGGTTGAAAAAAAAGAAAAAAAAAACGAAAAGCTCTCATATGAGTCGTGATATTTTTTTATCCGTTATAGAGGGTGTCCCAGGACGGAATGTCATCCCTGAAATGGGGGGGTTGGGATTGAAATTCTGAGTCGATTGATATAAGCATGTATGGTTCCCAGATCAACCCCTGAATTATTATTAATTTTTAAAGACGGGCCAATCAGGCGCGCCCGATGAGCGGACTCACGTCGGTGAGCGATACGCGCGTGTAGTGGTGCCTGGCGGAGCGGTGCTCCGCCAGGCACCACTACAGGTATCAGCGGATCACACTTGCATAGATAAGATGCTGATAAAATTTTTTTACAATTATTTGACCACAGTTAGGAGCCAGAACTCTTTTCGAATACATCAAATAATACAAATACCATAGTATCCTACCCAGAAAGTACCTAGAACTAACGCCTATCCATCAGCAGATGACACTTGCATAGTTAAGATGCCGATAGAATTTTTTTACAATTATTTGACAACAGTTAGGAGCCAGAACTCTTTTCGAATACATCAAACAATACACATATCATAGCATTCTACCCAGAAAGTACCTAGAACTAACGCCTATCCATCAGCAGATCACGCTTGCATAGTTAAGATGCCGATAAAATTTTTTTACAATTATTTGACCACAGTTAGGAGCCAGAACTCTTTTCGAATACATCAAATAATACAAATACCATAGTATCCTACCCAGAAAGTACCTAGAACTAACGCCTATCCATCAGCAGATCACACTTGCATAGTTCAGAGGCAGATAAAATTTGTTTACAATTATTTGATAATAGTTAGGAGCCAGAACTCTTTTCGAATACATCAAATAATACAAATACCATAGTATCCTACCCAGAAAATGCCTAGAACTAACGCCTATCCATCAGCAGATCACACTTGCATAGTTAAAATGCCGATAAAATTTTTTTGCAATTATTTGACAACAGTTAGGAGCCAGAACTCTTTTCGAATACATCAAACAATACACATATCATAGCATTCTACCCAGAAAGTACCTAGAACTAACGCCTATCCATCAGCAGATCACGCTTGCATAGTTCAAATGCAGATAAAATTTGTTTACAATTATTTGATAATAGTTCGGAGCCAGAACTCTTTTCGAATACATCAAATAATACAAATACCATAGTATCCTACCCAGAAAATACCTAGAACTAACGCCTATCCATCAGCAGATCACACTTGCATAGTTAAGATGCCGATAAAAATTTTTTGCAATTATTTGACAACAGTTAGGAGCCAGAACTCTTTTTGAATACATTAAACAATACACATACCATAGCATTCTACCCAGAAAGTACCTAGAACTAACGCCTATCCATCAGCAGATCACACTTACATAGTTAAGATGCAGATAAAATTTGTTTACAATTATTTGATAATAGTTAGGAGCCAGAACTCTTTTCGAATACATCAAATAATACAAATACCATAGTATCCTACGCAGAAAGTACCTAGAACTAACGCCTATCCATCAGCAGATCACACTTGCATAGTTAAGATGCCGATAAAAATTTTTTGCAATTATTTGACAACAGTTAGGAGCCAGAACTCTTTTCGAATACATCAAACAATACACATATCATAGCATTCTACCCAGAAAGTACCTAGAACTAACGCCTATCCATCAGCAGATCACACTTGCATAGTTCAGATGCAGATAAAATTTGTTTACAATTATTTGATAATAGTTAGGAGCCAGAACTCTTTTCGAATACATCAAATAATACAAATATCATAGTATCCTACCCAGAAAGTACCTAGAACTAACGCCTATCCATCAGCAGATCACACTTGCATAGTTAAGATGCCGATAAAAATTTTTTGCAATTATTTGACAACAGTTAGGAGCCAGAACTCTTTTCGAATACATCAAACAATACACATATCATAGCATTCTACCCAGAAATTACCTAGAACTAACGCCTATCCATCAGCAGATCACACTTGCATAGTTCAAATGCAGATCAAATTTGTTTACAATTATTTGATAATAGTTAGGAGCCAGAACTCTTTTCGAATACATTAAATAATACAAATACCATAGTATCCTACCCAGAAAATACCTAGAACTAACGCCTATCCATCAGCAGATCACACTTGCATAGTTAAGATGCCGATAAAAATTTTTTGCAATTATTTGACAACAGTTAGGAGCCAGAACTCTTTTTGAATACATCAAACAATACACATTCCATAGCATTCTACCCAGAAAGTACCTAGAACTAACGCCTATCCATCAGCAGATCACACTTGCATAGTTCAGATGCAGATAAAATTTGTTTACAATTATTTGATAATAGTTAGGAGCCAGAACTCTTTTCGAATACATCAAATAATGCAAATACCATAGTATCCTACCCAGAAAGTACCTAGAACTAACGCCTATCCATCAGCAGATCACACTTGCATAGTTAAGATGCCGATAAAAATTTTTTGCAATTATTTGACAACAGTTAGGAGCCAGAACTCTTTTCGAATACATCAAACAATACAAATATCATAGCATTCTACCCAGAAAGTACCTAGAACTAACGCCTATCCATCAGCAGATCACACTTGCATAGTTCAGATGCAGATAAAATTTGTTTACAATTATTTGATAATAGTTAGGAGCCAGAACTCTTTTCGAATACATCAAATAATACAAATATCATAGTATCCTACCCAGAAAGTACCTAGAACTAACGCCTATCCATCAGCAGATCACACTTGCATAGTTAAGATGCCGATAAAAATTTTTTGCAATTATTTGACAACAGTTAGGAGCCAGAACTCTTTTCGAATACATCAAACAATACACATATCATAGCATTCTACCCAGAAAGTACCTAGAACTAACGCCTATCCATCAGCAGATCACACTTGCATAGTTAAGATGCCGATAAAAATTTGTTGCAATTATTTGACAACAGTTAGGAGCCAGAACTCTTTTCGAATACATCAAACAATACAAATATCATAGCATTCTACCCAGAAAGTACCTAGAACTAACGCCTATCCATCAGCAGATCACACTTGCATAGTTCAAATGCAGATAAAATTTGTTTACAATTATTTGATAATAGTTAGGAGCCAGAACTCTTTTCGAATACATCAAATAATACAAATACCATAGTATCCTACCCAGAAAGAACCTAGAACTAACGCCTATCCATCAGCAGATCACACTTGCATAGTTAGGATGCCGATAAAAATTTTTTGCAATTACTTGACAACAGTTAGGAGCCAGAACTCTTTTCGAATACATCAAATAATACACATATCATAGCATTCTACCCAGAAAGTACCTAGAACTAACGCCTATCCATCAGCAGATCACACTTGCATAGTTCAGATGCAGATAAAATTTGTTTACAATTATTTGATAATAGTTAGGAGCCAGAACTCTTTTCGAATACATCAAATAATACAAATACCATAGTATCCTACCCAGAAAGTACCTAGAACTAACGCCTATCCATCAGCAGATCACACTTGCATAGTTAGGATGCCGATAAAAATTTTTTGCAATTATTTGACAACAGTTAGGAGCCAGAACTCTTTTCGAATACATCGAACAATACACATATCATAGCATTCTACCCAGAAAGTACCTAGAACTAACGCCTATCCATCAGCAGATCACACTTGCATAGTTCAGATGCAGATAAAATTTGTTTACAATTATTTGATAATAGTTAGGAGCCAGAACTCTTTTCGAATACATCAAATAATGCAAATACCATAGTATCCTACCCAGAAAGTACCTAGAACTAACGCCTATCCATCAGCAGATCATACTTGCATAGTTAAGATGCCGATAAAAATTTTTTGCAATTATTTGACAACAGTTAGGAGCCAGAACTCTTTTCGAATACATCAAACAATACAAATATCATAGCATTCTACCCAGAAAGTACCTAGAACTAACGCCTATCCATCAGCAGATCACACTTGCATAGTTCAGATGCAGATAAAATTTGTTTACAATTATTCGATAATAGTTAGGAGCCAGAACTCTTTTCGAATACATCAAATAATACAAATATCATAGTATCCTACCCAGAAAGTACCTAGAACTAACGCCTATCCATCAGCAGATCACACTTGCATAGTTAAGATGCCGATAAAAATTTTTTGCAATTATTTGACAACAGTTAGGAGCCAGAACTCTTTTCGAATACATCAAACAATACACATATCATAGCATTCTACCCAGAAATTACCTAGAACTAACGCCTATCCATCAGCAGATCACACTTGCATAGTTAAGATGCCGATAAAAATTTTTTGCAATTATTTGACAACAGTTAGGAGCCAGAACTCTTTTTGAATACATCAAACAATACACATTCCATAGCATTCTACCCAGAAAGTACCTAGAACTAACGCCTATCCATCAGCAGATCACACTTGCATAGTTCAGATGCAGATAAAATTTGTTTACAATTATTTGATAATAGTTAGGAGCCAGGACTCTTTTCGAATACATCAAATAATACAAATATCATAGTATCCTACCCAGAAAGTACCTAGAACTAACGCCTATCCATCAGCAGATCACACTTGCATAGTTAAGATGCCGATAAAAATTTTTTGCAATTATTTGACAACAGTTAGGAGCCAGAACTCTTTTCGAATACATCAAACAATACACATATCATAGCATTCTACCCAGAAAGTACCTAGAACTAACGCCTATCCATCAGCAGATCACACTTGCATAGTTAAGATGCCGATAAAAATTTGTTGCAATTATTTGACAACAGTTAGGAGCCAGAACTCTTTTCGAATACATCAAACAATACAAATATCATAGCATTCTACCCAGAAAGTACCTAGAACTAACGCCTATCCATCAGCAGATCACACTTGCATAGTTCAAATGCAGATAAAATTTGTTTACAATTATTTGATAATAGTTAGGAGCCAGAACTCTTTTCGAATACATCAAATAATACAAATACCATAGTATCCTACCCAGAAAGAACCTAGAACTAACGCCTATCCATCAGCAGATCACACTTGCATAGTTAGGATGCCGATAAAAATTTTTTGCAATTACTTGACAACAGTTAGGAGCCAGAACTCTTTTCGAATACATCAAATAATACACATATCATAGCATTCTACCCAGAAAGTACCTAGAACTAACGCCTATCCATCAGCAGATCACACTTGCATAGTTCAGATGCAGATAAAATTTGTTTACAATTATTTGATAATAGTTAGGAGCCAGAACTCTTTTCGAATACATCAAATAATACAAATACCATAGTATCCTACCCAGAAAGTACCTAGAACTAACGCCTATCCATCAGCAGATCACACTTGCATAGTTAGGATGCCGATAAAAATTTTTTGCAATTATTTGACAACAGTTAGGAGCCAGAACTCTTTTCGAATACATCGAACAATACACATATCATAGCATTCTACCCAGAAAGTACCTAGAACTAACGCCTATCCATCAGCAGATCACACTTGCATAGTTCAGATGCAGATAAAATTTGTTTACAATTATTTGATAATAGTTAGGAGCCAGAACTCTTTTCGAATACATCAAATAATGCAAATACCATAGTATCCTACCCAGAAAGTACCTAGAACTAACGCCTATCCATCAGCAGATCATACTTGCATAGTTAAGATGCCGATAAAAATTTTTTGCAATTATTTGACAACAGTTAGGAGCCAGAACTCTTTTCGAATACATCAAACAATACAAATATCATAGCATTCTACCCAGAAAGTACCTAGAACTAACGCCTATCCATCAGCAGATCACACTTGCATAGTTCAGATGCAGATAAAATTTGTTTACAATTATTTGATAATAGTTAGGAGCCAGAACTCTTTTCGAATACATCAAATAATACAAATATCATAGTATCCTACCCAGAAAGTACCTAGAACTAACGCCTATCCATCAGCAGATCACACTTGCATAGTTAAGATGCCGATAAAAATTTTTTGCAATTATTTGACAACAGTTAGGAGCCAGAACTCTTTTCGAATACATCAAACAATACACATATCATAGCATTCTACCCAGAAATTACCTAGAACTAACGCCTATCCATCAGCAGATCACACTTGCATAGTTAAGATGCCGATAAAAATTTTTTGCAATTATTTGACAACAGTTAGGAGCCAGAACTCTTTTTGAATACATCAAACAATACACATTCCATAGCATTCTACCCAGAAAGTACCTAGAACTAACGCCTATCCATCAGCAGATCACACTTGCATAGTTCAGATGCAGATAAAATTTGTTTACAATTATTTGATAATAGTTAGGAGCCAGAACTCTTTTCGAATACATCAAATAATGCAAATACCATAGTATCCTACCCAGAAAGTACCTAGAACTAACGCCTATCCATCAGCAGATCACACTTGCATAGTTAAGATGCCGATAAAATTTTTTTGCAATTATTTGACAACAGTTAGGAGCCAGAACTCTTTTCGAATACATCAAACAATACAAATGTCATAGCATTCTACCCAGAAAGTACCTAGAACTAACGCCTATCCATCAGCAGATCACACTTGCATAGTTCAGATGCAGATAAAATTTGTTTACAATTATTTGATAATAGTTAGGAGCCAGAACTCTTTTCGAATACATCAAATAATGCAAATACCATAGTATCCTACCCAGAAAGTACCTAGAACTAACGCCTATCCATCAGCAGATCATACTTGCATAGTTAAGATGCCGATAAAAATTTTTTGCAATTATTTGACAACAGTTAGGAGCCAGAACTCTTTTCGAATACATCAAACAATACAAATATCATAGCATTCTACCCAGAAAGTACCTAGAACTAACGCCTATCCATCAGCAGATCACACTTGCATAGTTCAGATGCAGATAAAATTTGTTTACAATTATTTGATAATAGTTAGGAGCCAGAACTCTTTTCGAATACATCAAATAATACAAATATCATAGTATCCTACCCAGAAAGTACCTAGAACTAACGCCTATCCATCAGCAGATCACACTTGCATAGTTAAGATGCCGATAAAAATTTTTTGCAATTATTTGACAACAGTTAGGAGCCAGAACTCTTTTCGAATACATCAAACAATACACATATCATAGCATTCTACCCAGAAATTACCTAGAACTAACGCCTATCCATCAGCAGATCACACTTGCATAGTTAAGATGCCGATAAAAATTTTTTGCAATTATTTGACAACAGTTAGGAGCCAGAACTCTTTTTGAATACATCAAACAATACACATTCCATAGCATTCTACCCAGAAAGTACCTAGAACTAACGCCTATCCATCAGCAGATCACACTTGCATAGTTCAGATGCAGATAAAATTTGTTTACAATTATTTGATAATAGTTAGGAGCCAGAACTCTTTTCGAATACATCAAATAATACAAATATCATAGTATCCTACCCAGAAAGTACCTAGAACTAACGCCTATCCATCAGCAGATCACACTTGCATAGTTAAGATGCCGATAAAAATTTTTTGCAATTATTTGACAACAGTTAGGAGCCAGAACTCTTTTCGAATACATCAAACAATATACATATCATAGCATTCTACCCAGAAATTACCTAGAACTAACGCCTATCCATCAGCAGATCACACTTGCATAGTTCAAATGCAGATCAAATTTGTTTACAATTATTTGATAATAGTTAGGAGCCAGAACTCTTTTCGAATACATTAAATAATACAAATACCATAGTATCCTACCCAGAAAATACCTAGAACTAACGCCTATCCATCAGCAGATCACACTTGCATAGTTAAGATGCCGATAAAAATTTTTTGCAATTATTTGACAACAGTTAGGAGCCAGAACTCTTTTTGAATACATCAAACAATACACATTCCATAGCATTCTACCCAGAAAGTACCTAGAACTAACGCCTATCCATCAGCAGATCACACTTGCATAGTTCAGATGCAGATAAAATTTGTTTACAATTATTTGATAATAGTTAGGAGCCAGAACTCTTTTCGAATACATCAAATAATGCAAATACCATAGTATCCTACCCAGAAAGTACCTAGAACTAACGCCTATCCATCAGCAGATCACACTTGCATAGTTAAGATGCCGATAAAAATTTTTTGCAATTATTTGACAACAGTTAGGAGCCAGAACTCTTTTCGAATACATCAAACAATACAAATATCATAGCATTCTACCCAGAAAGTACCTAGAACTAACGCCTATCCATCAGCAGATCACACTTGCATAGTTCAGATGCAGATAAAATTTGTTTACAATTATTTGATAATAGTTAGGAGCCAGAACTCTTTTCGAATACATCAAATAATACAAATATCATAGTATCCTACCCAGAAAGTACCTAGAACTAACGCCTATCCATCAGCAGATCACACTTGCATAGTTAAGATGCCGATAAAAATTTTTTGCAATTATTTGACAACAGTTAGGAGCCAGAACTCTTTTCGAATACATCAAACAATACACATATCATAGCATTCTACCCAGAAAGTACCTAGAACTAACGCCTATCCATCAGCAGATCACACTTGCATAGTTAAGATGCCGATAAAAATTTGTTGCAATTATTTGACAACAGTTAGGAGCCAGAACTCTTTTCGAATACATCAAACAATACAAATATCATAGCATTCTACCCAGAAAGTACCTAGAACTAACGCCTATCCATCAGCAGATCACACTTGCATAGTTCAAATGCAGATAAAATTTGTTTACAATTATTTGATAATAGTTAGGAGCCAGAACTCTTTTCGAATACATCAAATAATACAAATACCATAGTATCCTACCCAGAAAGAACCTAGAACTAACGCCTATCCATCAGCAGATCACACTTGCATAGTTAGGATGCCGATAAAAATTTTTTGCAATTACTTGACAACAGTTAGGAGCCAGAACTCTTCGAATACATCAAATAATACACATATCATAGCATTCTACCCAGAAAGTACCTAGAACTAACGCCTATCCATCAGCAGATCACACTTGCATAGTTCAGATGCAGATAAAATTTGTTTACAATTATTTGATAATAGTTAGGAGCCAGAACTCTTTTCGAATACATCAAATAATACAAATACCATAGTATCCTACCCAGAAAGTACCTAGAACTAACGCCTATCCATCAGCAGATCACACTTGCATAGTTAGGATGCCGATAAAAATTTTTTGCAATTATTTGACAACAGTTAGGAGCCAGAACTCTTTTCGAATACATCGAACAATACACATATCATAGCATTCTACCCAGAAAGTACCTAGAACTAACGCCTATCCATCAGCAGATCACACTTGCATAGTTCAGATGCAGATAAAATTTGTTTACAATTATTTGATAATAGTTAGGAGCCAGAACTCTTTTCGAATACATCAAATAATACAAATACCATAGTATCCTACCCAGAAAATACCTAGAACTAACGCTTATCCATCAGCAGATCACACTTGCATAGTTAAGATGCCGATAATAATTTTTTGCAATTATTTGACAACAGTTAGGAGCCAGAACTCTTTTCGAATACATCAAACAATACACATACCATAGCATTCTACCCAGAAAGTACCTAGAACTAATGCCTATCCATCAGCAGATCACACTTGCATAGTTAAGATGCCGATAAAAATTTTTTGCAATTATTTGACAACAGTTAGGAGCCAGAACTCTTTTCGAATACATCAAACAATACACATACCATAGCATTCTACCCAGAAAGTACCTAGAACTAACGCCTATCCATCAGCAGATCACACTAGCATAGTTAAGATGCAGATAAAATTTGTTTACAATTATTTGATAATAGTTAGGAGCCAGAACTCTTTTCGAATACATCAAATAATACAAATACCATAGTATCCTACCCAGAAAGAACCTAGAACTAACGCCTATCCATCAGCAGATCACACTTGCATAGTTAGGATGCCGATAAAAATTTTTTGCAATTACTTGACAACAGTTAGGAGCCAGAACTCTTTTCGAATACATCAAATAATACACATATCATAGCATTCTACCCAGAAAGTACCTAGAACTAACGCCTATCCATCAGCAGATCACACTTGCATAGTTCAGATGCAGATAAAATTTGTTTACAATTATTTGATAATAGTTAGGAGCCAGAACTCTTTTCGAATACATCAAATAATACAAATACCATAGTATCCTACCCAGAAAATACCTAGAACTAACGCTTATCCATCAGCAGATCACACTTGCATAGTTAAGATGCCGATAAAAATTTTTTGCAATTATTTGACAACAGTTAGGAGCCAGAACTCTTTTCGAATACATCAAACAATACACATACCATAGCATTCTACCCAGAAAGTACCTAGAACTAACGCCTATCCATCAGCAGATCACACTAGCATAGTTAAGATGCAGATAAAATTTGTTTACAATTATTTGATAATAGTTAGGAGCCAGAACTCTTTTCGAATACATCAAATAATACAAATACCATAGTATCCTACCCAGAAAGTACCTAGAACTAACGCCTATCCATCAGCAGATCACACTTGCATAGTTAAGATGCCGATACAAATTTTTTGCAATTATTTGACAACAGTTAGGAGCCAGAACTCTTTTCGAATACATCAAACAATACACATATCATAGCATTCTACCCAGAAAGTACCTAGAACTAATGCCTATCCATCAGCAGATCACACTTGCATAGTTAAGATGCCGATAAAAATTTTTTGCAATTATTTGACAACAGTTAGGAGCCAGAACTCTTTTCGAATACATCAAACAATACACATACCATAGCATTCTACCCAGAAAGTACCTAGAACTAACGCCTATCCATCAGCAGATCACACTTGCATAGTTAAGATGCAGATAAAATTTGTTTACAATTATTTGATAATAGTTAGGAGCCAGAACTCTTTTCGAATACATCAAATAATACAAATACCATAGTATCCTACCCAGAAAGTACCTAGAACTAACGCCTATCCATCAGCAGATCACACTTGCATAGTTAGGATGCCGATAAAAATTTTTTGCAATTATTTGACAACAGTTAGGAGCCAGAACTCTTTTCGAATACATCGAACAATACACATATCATAGCATTCTACCCAGAAAGTACCTAGAACTAACGCCTATCCATCAGCAGATCACACTTGCATAGTTCAGATGCAGATAAAATTTGTTTACAATTATTTGATAATAGTTAGGAGCCAGAACTCTTTTCGAATACATCAAATAATACAAATACCATAGTATCCTACCCAGAAAATACCTAGAACTAACGCTTATCCATCAGCAGATCACACTTGCATAGTTAAGATGCCGATAAAAATTTTTTGCAATTATTTGACAACAGTTAGGAGCCAGAACTCTTTTCGAATACATCAAACAATACACATACCATAGCATTCTACCCAGAAAGTACCTAGAACTAATGCCTATCCATCAGCAGATCACACTTGCATAGTTAAGATGCCGATAAAAATTTTTTGCAATTATTTGACAACAGTTAGGAGCCAGAACTCTTTTCGAATACATCAAACAATACACATACCATAGCATTCTACCCAGAAAGTACCTAGAACTAACGCCTATCCATCAGCAGATCACACTAGCATAGTTAAGATGCAGATAAAATTTGTTTACAATTATTTGATAATAGTTAGGAGCCAGAACTCTTTTCGAATACATCAAATAATACAAATACCATAGTATCCTACCCAGAAAGAACCTAGAACTAACGCCTATCCATCAGCAGATCACACTTGCATAGTTAGGATGCCGATAAAATTTTTTTGCAATTACTTGACAACAGTTAGGAGCCAGAACTCTTTTCGAATACATCAAATAATACACATATCATAGCATTCTACCCAGAAAGTACCTAGAACTAACGCCTATCCATCAGCAGATCACACTTGCATAGTTCAGATGCAGATAAAATTTGTTTACAATTATTTGATAATAGTTAGGAGCCAGAACTCTTTTCGAATACATCAAATAATACAAATACCATAGTATCCTACCCAGAAAATACCTAGAACTAACGCTTATCCATCAGCAGATCACACTTGCATAGTTAAGATGCCGATAAAAATTTTTTGCAATTATTTGACAACAGTTAGGAGCCAGAACTCTTTTCGAATACATCAAACAATACACATACCATAGCATTCTACCCAGAAAGTACCTAGAACTAATGCCTATCCATCAGCAGATCACACTTGCATAGTTAAGATGCCGATAAAAATTTTTTGCAATTATTTGACAACAGTTAGGAGCCAGAACTCTTTTCGAATGCATCAAACAATACACATACCATAGCATTCTACCCAGAAAGTACCTAGAACTAACGCCTATCCATCAGCAGATCACACTAGCATAGTTAAGATGCAGATAAAATTTGTTTACAATTATTTGATAATAGTTAGGAGCCATAACTCTTTTCGAATACATCAAATAATACAAATACCATAGTATCCTACCCAGAAAGTACCTAGAACTAACGCCTATCCATCAGCAGATCACACTTGCATAGTTAAGATGCCGATACAAATTTTTTGCAATTATTTGACAACAGTTAGGAGCCAGAACTCTTTTCGAATACATCAAACAATACACATATCATAGCATTCTACCCAGAAAGTACCTAGAACTAACGCCTATCCATCAGCAGATCACACTTGCATAGTTAAGATGCCGATAAAAATTTTTTGCAATTATTTGACAACAGTTAGGAGCCAGAACTCTTTTCGAATACATCAAACAATACACATACCATAGCATTCTACCCAGAAAGTACCTAGAACTAACGCCTATCCATCAGCAGATCACACTAGCATAGTTAAGATGCAGATAAAATTTGTTTACAATTATTTGATAATAGTTAGGAGCCAGAACTCTTTTCGAATACATCAAATAATACAAATACCATAGTATCCTACCCAGAAAGAACCTAGAACTAACGCCTATCCATCAGCAGATCACACTTGCATAGTTAGGATGCCGATAAAATTTTTTTGCAATTACTTGACAACAGTTAGGAGCCAGAACTCTTTTCGAATACATCAAATAATACACATATCATAGCATTCTACCCAGAAAGTACCTAGAACTAACGCCTATCCATCAGCAGATCACACTTGCATAGTTCAGATGCAGATAAAATTTGTTTACAATTATTTGATAATAGTTAGGAGCCAGAACTCTTTTCGAATACATCAAATAATACAAATACCATAGTATCCTACCCAGAAAATACCTAGAACTAACGCTTATCCATCAGCAGATCACACTTGCATAGTTAAGATGCCGATAAAAATTTTTTGCAATTATTTGACAACAGTTAGGAGCCAGAACTCTTTTCGAATACATCAAACAATACACATACCATAGCATTCTACCCAGAAAGTACCTAGAACTAATGCCTATCCATCAGCAGATCACACTTGCATAGTTAAGATGCCGATAAAAATTTTTTGCAATTATTTGACAACAGTTAGGAGCCAGAACTCTTTTCGAATGCATCAAACAATACACATACCATAGCATTCTACCCAGAAAGTACCTAGAACTAACGCCTATCCATCAGCAGATCACACTAGCATAGTTAAGATGCAGATAAAATTTGTTTACAATTATTTGATAATAGTTAGGAGCCATAACTCTTTTCGAATACATCAAATAATACAAATACCATAGTATCCTACCCAGAAAGTACCTAGAACTAACGCCTATCCATCAGCAGATCACACTTGCATAGTTAAGATGCCGATACAAATTTTTTGCAATTATTTGACAACAGTTAGGAGCCAGAACTCTTTTCGAATACATCAAACAATACACATATCATAGCATTCTACCCAGAAAGTACCTAGAACTAACGCCTATCCATCAGCAGATCACACTTGCATAGTTAAGATGCCGATAAAAATTTTTTGCAATTATTTGACAACAGTTAGGAGCCAGAACTCTTTTCGAATACATCAAACAATACACATACCATAGCATTCTACCCAGAAAGTACCTAGAACTAACGCCTATCCATCAGCAGATCACACTTGCATAGTTAAGATGCAGATAAAATTTGTTTACAATTATTTGATAATAGTTAGGAGCCAGAACTCTTTTCGAATACATCAAATAATACAAATACCATAGTATCCTACCCAGAAAGTACCTAGAACTAACGCCTATCCATCAGCAGATCACACTTGCATAGTTAAAATGCTGATAAAACATTTTTACAATTATTTGACCACAGTTAGGAGCCAGAACTCTTTTCGAATACATCAAACAATGCAAATACCATAGCATTCTACCCAGAAAGTAACTAGAACTAACAGAAAGGTGACCGCTTAGTCGCGCAGGAAATAATATCTATATATTTTTTTCATTAGTGAATTTTGGTAATCTTATGGGAAAATTTGGATATTTATTTGAAGTTTATTTCGATATAAAGTTTATGTACAGTTTATACACAGAACATACTTTTCCATATATATATATATATATATACACATGGATGCGTGTGTGTGTGCACACATCACATTGGTGTGCATGTGTTTCTGTATATGTATCTATAATTAATTAACCACGTTTCTGCCACGTCAAGATAAGAGCCAGTAAATTAATAACGTCCGTCACGATCAGATATCTTGTTCATTAATAAAGCATCCCATTAGCTCGGTCATTCAAAGTATTCGTGTTTGTACAGGGTGTCCGATGGCAGATTTCAAACTTTAAAAATTCGTAAAAAAAATGAATAAACAAAGTAGTTAAAAAATATTTATTAAAATGAAAAGAAATCAAATGCGGATTCCAATTTTTAAGTTGACCGTCAACGTCTGCCCACGATTATTTTCAAAAAAAATAGGGCCCGATGATAAAAGTGAAAATGAATGAATGAATCTCCAACTTGATATTACGTGAAGAAAATTTTAAAGTAATAAAGTGAAATTACTCGTTAGCTATTAACTCTAGGGCTAATAAAGGTCTATACTTTTTTACTCAGAATTCGATACTCTATCATATTACGCTATAAAAAATATAGCATTCCATTTGAAAAAATAAAGTTGACCTTCAAATCTTCGAAGCGCCTCCACCTATAAAAAAAATAAATGCACCACATAGTGTAGCTTTATAAACCATGTAACTTTTGTATAAAACATTTTTTTGTGCAACGCATATTTTGGTCGTAAAAGAGGTGCACACGTTGCGTGGTCCACCCTGTATATATAGGGTGATTCACAACTTTATACTCGGCTTTTAACGCAAATATCTCGGCCAATTTTTGTCGCATGACATTTTTCACAAAAAGCATTTAGTTCGCAATGACATATCCTATGTGCTCGGGACAGTCGTGAATCGCCCTGTACATACACACACACACCCACACGCACACACGTACTCTCGTGTGGTCAGTGGCTCTCGTGACCTGCACAGTATTGTGCATTCGAGTCATAAGTGGCTCTCGTCAGGGGAGATTGCCCGAGAGAATCGATGGAGAGAGACGGAGGGCACGTATATACATATGAAGAGAGAGAGAGAGCGAGAGAGAGGGGGGAGAGATATGAAGGGAGGGACAACCAAGCACGTTTCTGACCCCCATGAGGAGGAAGAGGGCACTAGCTTGGTGGACTGCCGCTTCAGCACGTATTATCACCGCGCATTCGACTATTAATTAACCCCCCTGGCGAGCTCAACGATGCACTGCGGTGAGGCTTCCCAATCACTCGATTGTTTACTCAACCCCCTTCCGTGTGTGTATACAGGACTACGGCGGACATCGAGGGGCGCAGTGTAAGAGAGAGAGAGAGAGAGAGAGACATAGAGAGAGAGAGAACTCTCTGACCGGCCGGGGTGACGATCGTCTCCCTCTCCCCAACCCCTCTCCTAAACCGGCCGGCTGTTTCTCGCAACACTCGCGAAATACGCTCAGCCCCGTTCTCTCTCTTGGTCGCTCGCACCCTCTCTCGCTCCCTGACGACATACACGCGTAATCAGCCTCCGCATAGCTGAGATTGTCTCTATTGGGGTTTGATCGATCGTCCCGGGGCTTAGGCCGAACGCCGATGTCGTGAGTGCTATCTTATCCGTACGAATCCAGGTATGTCGATGTATTTTATTCGAAGTATTGTCCATTGCTAGCTATACATTTTTCCCACCTGTCTGACAATTTGTGGATGCCACGCCAAAAAAAGACTGTTGCTCTTTTGAGGGAAACCAGTCATCGAGCCATTTTCGTACATTTTCGTAAGAAGTGAAGCGCTGCTCAGCAAGTGCGTGTCCCATCGATGCAAATAAGTGGTAATCGGACGGAGCCAAGTCTGGTGAGTAAGCCACATGCGAAAGTATTTTCCAACTAAACGCCTCAATTGTTTCCTTGGTAAGTTTTGCTGTGTGTGATGGTGCGTTTATCACGAAGCAAAATCACTTTGTGTTGCCTTTTTTGATATTCTGGTCGTTTTTCACGCAAAGCTTGATTCAAATCGATCATTTGTTGTCGGTAGCGTTCGGTATTAACAGTTTCATTGTCATCCTCATTCAACAATGCTTGCAATTCGCTGTCTTCAAACTTTTTCAGTGGCCTCCCACGTTCTTCGTTTCTCACGTCGAAATCGCCACTTTTGAATTTTTTAAACCACTCAAAGCACTGTGATTTGCCAAGAGTATGCTCACCGTAAGTTTCGACAAGCATTCGATGCGATTCTGCAGCACCTTTCTTCAAACGGCAACAAAAAATTAATGCTGTCCGCAAATCGTAATTTCCAGGCACAAAATTCGACATGTTCAACGCTATAACAAACTATGTTGGGGTATGAAACTTGTATTGTTGTGAAACATCTCCGACTATTGACATTGTTGTATCCGTTGGATAACCTGCGCCGCTAACACACCAGAAACTAATCGAAGGTCAAGAGAATCATTCATCCGACGTCTTCAAAAGTGTGTCGAGGTTAACGGCCATCACTTCGAACATTTGTTACAATAAATTTTCTGCACCAAAAATTCAATTACATTATTCGGATATTCTTATTGTCAATACCATCACGATTTCCCGTTTTTACACGTGTATTTTGGTGAAAAATCGGTTCAAGGTCATGATATCGTAGGTCGTTGGATTTGTCTGAACATCAGCTACAACGTCTTAATAAAAAAAAAACATGTTCCCATTTGAAAAACCATCGATGACCTTGAGAACGCGAAAACTATGACCTTGGCAAAAATGAATTTTTCACCACTGTATCAGCCCTTCGAAATCAATCAAGATACCTCTTAACAGTTTTTTGTCACTCTAAAGGCAACGGAGATATTTGGGGTGGTCACGTTAAATGGTCCATCCTGGACCATTTAAAATATATATATATATATTATAACCCCGTAAAAAACTCCAGAGAACTATCCGAATGCGGGGCGCTTCTGGGCCGGGATTCGAACCCGGGACCTTTCGATTTCCGGACGACTGCTCTGACCACTGAGCTACGCCAGCCCGCTTACCACACTCTTCTCGGATAGTCTCTTTATACTTTGTAACGTTACGACTTCGCAACGTTACACAACTACCCCCTGTCAGAGTCGATCCGTCGCTAACGGGTCGACTCGATATTCGGTATACTCTAAAGTGTGGACCGAACTATACCCAATTTTTGTTTTACTCAAAGTTCGGCCCAAACTATACCCATCCGGCGAGGCTACCTCGGCCTACGCTGGAAACCTCAGGGAGTGGATTCTTTTTCACGGCAATCAACGATTGCCGTGGGCCCCACGTTGGGCGCCATTTGTAACCCTGTAAAAAAACTCCAGAGAACTATCCGAAAAAAATGCGGGGCGTTTCTGGGCCGGGTTTCGGACCCGGGACTTTTCGATTTCCGGTCGACTGCTCTGACCACTGAGCTACGCCAGCCCGCTTACCACACTCTTCTCGGATAGTCTCTTTATACTTTGTAACGTTATGATTTCGCAACGTTAGAATATATATATATATATACACACATACACACACACACACATTTTATCGAGTGTGAAACGAGGGTGTGTTACATCGATTACATGCACTCCATGTATGGGTCTATACATAAGTATATATAACGAGAAAGCTCGCCGTGACCGACGATGGAAGAAAGAAAGGGTAAAGAGGAGGGCACGGAAGGGCGCGATAGTCCGAGTGTTGTGAGAGACGAGAGCGCAGAGTGGAGGAGAAGGGAGGATGAACGGCGGCGGGGCGGGGGAAATGCGGAACCGGCAACTTATCCGACAAACGAGCAGGGTAAACTTTTGCGTCTCACGAGACGGGAATGAATATCGCGCGAGAGACGCTACAGTAATTTATAATAAGAGTTTTGCAAGAGCGCGCAGCTGTGCGCGACGTGTCTTGTACACGAGCGAGTTCGTTTTGTTTTTTGCTTCGGTCTATGTATATTGGGCGAAGTAAAAAGTTCTGAGCGTTTTCCGCTAGATGTCTTTAGTGAGCCATATCTCACGATGTATACATCGCGCATCGGGTCATACTATACGGCGATTTAAAGGTGACATTACGCTTCAAAAAAAGTTCTTTGACAGTTTTGTGTTTGGTGAAGCCAGTTGTGTGTTACAGCGTTCCAAAATGGAGGTAAAAAAAGAGAAAATTCGATACATTCTTCAGTACCACTACGACCAAGGTGAAAAGGCGGAGCAGGCGACCAAAAAAATTTGTGCTGTTTATGGACCCGATACAGTATCGAATGCAACAGCAAAGCGGTTGTTCCAACGATTCCTTTCTGGTAATATGGACGTCGAAGATGAGGCACGCTCTGGTAGGCCAATCGTCGAAAATGGCGATAAAATCATGGAAATCGTCGAGTCGGACCGGCATGTGAGCACTTATTCCATTGCCCAGGAACTGAAGATTAGCCAGAAAACTGTTTGGAACCATTTCCATAAGGCTGGTCTCAAGAAGAAGCTCGATGTATGGGTGCCACACGAATTGACGCAAAAGAACCTTTTGGACCGAATTGATGGCTGCGATTCTTTGCTGAAACGTAACGAAATCGACCCATTTTTTAAGCGAATGGTGACTAGCGATGAAAAATGGGTCACATACGAGAACAACAGCCGAAAAAGATCGTGGTCCAATCGCGGTGAGCCGGCCCAAACGATCCCCAAGCCCGGATTAACGGCCAAGAAGGTTTTGCTGTGTGTTTGGTGGGATTGGAAGGGAATCATCCACTATGAGCTGCTCCCATCGAGCCAAACACTCAATTCGGACCTCTACTGTCAACAACTGACCAGATTGAAACAGGCGATCGACCAGAAGCGGCCAGAATTGGCCAATAGGGAGGGTGTTGTGTTCCATCAAGACAATGCCAGGCCGCACACATCTTTAACGACGCGCCAGAAGCTCCGGGAGCTTGGATCAGAGGTTCTATCGCATCCGCCGTATAGTCCAGACCTGGCACCAAGCGATTATCACCTTTTCAAGCATTTGCAACATTTTCTTGATGGTACAAAACTGGCCTCGAGAGAGGCTTGTGAAAATGAGCTGGTCAAGTTTTTTACCAATAGGGACGAGGACTTCTGCAATCGCGGAATTATGAAATTGCCTTCAAAATGGACAAAAGTTATCGAACAAAACGGCGCATATTTGGTCTAAATCGGATAATCATAACTATGTTAATTTCATCGTCGAAATAAAGCGAAAAAACGCTCAGAACTTTTTACTTCATCTAATATATATATATATATATATATAGCCCGTAACGGAAATCACACACATATGCATACATAACGGTAATACACACCCTTGGGTACTTGCGAATACGTATTTTAATCAGATTTATCGGAGAGTAAAATCGTAATTAAGCGAGTGACACCGCGGGGAATTACGACGAGGTTCAAGCCTCTCTATCTCTCGCCCTCTCTCTCTCTTTCTCTCTCTCTCTCTCTCTCTCTCTCTCTCTCTATCTCTCTCTCTCTCTCTCTCTCTCTCTCCATCTATTTATCTCTGACTATTATCCTCTTCTCCTCACCAGTCTTCCTGTTCGTCGATTCTAACTATATATATATATATATATATATATATATATATATATATATATATATATATATATATATATATATATATATATATATATATATATATATGTTCATTGTTTTGAATCGTCGCGAGATACGAGTCCCTGGAAACTTTAGTTTCCCGCGCGAAGCTGTGCGTGACGGGTCCACGTCACTATTGTCAAGAACGCCGATGGAAGGGAGTGTTATTTGTCATTGTCTCTCGGTGAACATTTTACTGCTGTATTCCCGTAATGTGGTGGAGAGACTATCGGCGAGTACTTTGGACGCAATATCACGAGTCTGACGATTATTAATGCTGATTAATATTCATTAGAGCTTGTTAATACTTGCACTTGATTATTGCGGCTGGTGCATTCGGGAAGTGCGTCGGATAGAATAGTTTTTTAAACGGAGAGGGAGGGTCGAGTATTGTGTGAGTTTTTTTTTTTGTACATTATCTTTACTTTCCTGGAAATTTTTGTGTAGAGAGTTAGAGAACAAAAATGAATGGATGGATGGAAGAAGAAAAAGAAATTGTACCGATTGATTGTGATTCGATGATTTGGGCCGAGAGTCGGTGATCTCTCGGACAAAAGATTTCCCAAATTGGGGAGAATGAATATTTTTTTGGATTTATTTGTTTATGTTGAAGAATTTACGATTTTAAGGCAGTCTCGCCAAGGCGTTTATCTATAGATTTTTTTTTTTTATTTCGTGGACCCATTCAGGACAGTATTTAATGATCACTTGCAAAATTTCAAAAGGATTCACCGTTGTGTATTCGAGATATTGGCAATCAAAGATTGCACGGTTTTACACGTGTTCTTATGTAGAGCAGTGGAAAATTTCACATTTCACGCAATAACTTCGAAACTTTTCTACAGATTTTTTTTTTTTAATTCTCTATTACAGAGGAACATATGACGAAGTGAGTAAAAAAAAATCATGAATTTTGGCCGTCTAGTTTAAGAGATATAGCGATTTAAATGAAGCAATGTCTAGCGACGCTAGCGCCACGAAGCGACTGGAGCAGACTAGAACTAGATTACAGTAGTGTGTGCATATGCGTATGCGCAGAGTATGCTACGCATTAGTAGCCGAAATGGATAGTCTGATACAAAAGTGAGGCTTAGGTAAACATTATATTAGGCGTTTTCATCATTATAAGTTTTTACATCCCGATAAGATGTACAACCTACATTATAATGATATTTCGCAATATTTCGAAGCTTTCATCGTTTGAGCGGAGAATAAACTTTTCAACGTGACTGTGGCGAGACTACTACCTTAAAAACGTTTTTCAGACAGAGAGGAGGAGGGTGAGAGAGAGAGAGAGAGAGAGAGAGAGAGAGAGAGAGAGAGAGAGAGAGAGAAAGAGGGGGAGAGAGAGAGAGACAGAGAGAGAGAGAACGTTGAATCGGTTTTCACGTTAAACACGCTCAGTAGGAGGGCGTGGGGACCGAGAGAAAGAGAGAAAGAGAGAGAGATGCATGGGGCTTGTCAAGTGTCAAGTCCAATAACTATCGAATCATATAATCATCATCATCACAAATTCGTAATAGTAGCGTCCTGTCGTCTCGTGATGGCAATTGAGAGCGAAGCTGCCTTAGAACCTTCTCTCCCGTGTCGCACCCTCCCTCTCTCTCTCTCTCTCTCTCTCTCTCTCTCTCTCTCTCCTTCTCTTCTCCTCTCGCTTTCTCTAGCCTTTCGTTTATTATTTATAAACAGGCGACTCATTCACACATATGTCTACTTCTCGCATGTCACCGAAGCAATTTTCGACTCACTGCGGTGTATTCTCTTTCTTTTTTAGTTGCTCAGCTTAGACGATATATAATTTTATACGCGCGTCGTCGTCGGCGCACATGCATATAAATATATATATATGCATATAACCTTATATATCCTCGGAGTTAGATGAAAAAAACGATTTTAACCGAGCCTAAGACGACTGTGGACGCAACGGAACTTTACCCGTGCAGAAATTTCTTAAGGATGTCCAAGTTCCGATCAGATCCCGATCTGGATATTATATGGATTCCCTAGAAGCGGTATCCTCATCAGAATCCAAAAGCGACAGGGGGTCGCTTCCGCCGCATAGAATCTCCGTTGGAAACACATCTATATATCGAAAGGGGAAAGGAAGGTTGTGCCAAAGCAAGTGTTGGAACTTTTGCCGTCTGATGATGACGGTCGTGAACTTCCAACGGTATATAAGGATTCACGAAACGATCCTGGTACGCTGCTGCCCTTGCCCGCCCCGCACACTAGTGGACCACTAATATGAAAGCCTCGCAGAGGGAGAGAGGGAGAGAGAGTGAGAGAGTGAGACAGAGAGAGAGAGAGAGTGAGACAGAGAGAGAGAGAGAGAGAGAGAGAGAGAGAGAGAAACCCCTGTTGAGTCAACCTTGCGGGAGATCCTCGAGAAAATTTGCGGGGGGCCTCTCTGCTCGTGCTGCTAGTGAGAATTTTTCGAAAGGCGAATCAAGAGGGGCGTTACTTTGTGTCTATTTATACATCTGCATATATATATAGATGCATGAAATAGTTCGGTACTCTTCACTGGTGTGTAACTTCGTTAAATGGGGTGCAGAACGGTGGGCAAACGGTCCAAGAGAGTTTTCTTTTTCGTCCTAGCTTTCCTCAAACTTTATATATATATAGGAAGAAATCCAGAAATTCGAGAACGTTCTTGATCGCCCCTATGTATATACATATAAGTGTGTGTGTGTGTGTGCGCGCGCGCGCGCGCGCGCGTGTGTGTGTGTGAAACGACGATCAAGAAACGTTCTCAAATTTCTGGATTTCTCCCTTCATCACTTTGCAAAGTACACATACACGCAGTCCATGAAAAAGGCTATGACCTATACAGGGTGTCTAATTTTGATCAGAACTGAAATTTCATGAAATTTAAGAATTTTTAAGGCAAGAAATCGGGATTTTTTCATAACTTTTAGTAAGACTTTCTGGTATAAAAGTATTTTTATATGCCCCAATTAAATACTTTATAATTCTTTAGTGTTAGCCCCAATTATACAGGGTGGACCACGCAACGCGTGCACCTCTTTTACGACCAAAATATGCGTTGCACAAAAAAATGTTTTATACAAAAGTTACATGGTTTATAAGGCTACAATATGTGGTGCATTTATTTTTTTTATAGGTGGAGGCGCTTCGAAGATTTGAAGGTCAACTTTATTTTTTTCAAATGGAATGCTATATTTTTTATAGCGTAATATGATAGAGTATCGAATTCTGAGTAAAAAAGTATAGACCTTTATTAGCCCTAGAGTTAATAGCCAACGAGTAATTTCACTTTATTACTTTAAAATTTTCTTCACGTAATATCAAGTTGGATATTTTACAAAATCATACTTCCGTATGATTTTGTAAAATAGCGGCGATGATTTTTCATAATGACGTTCGGGAAATCAGTTTTCGGAATGTCACGTAAAAGGGAGCTGGAATTGTTGAAGCACAGCTCTTCTCTACTTTGCCCTAACTACTTTATGAATTAGGATATAGTAATAAAAAATCAATTGATCAAATAAAAATTTTCAAGAATTTTGGCGATTTTTCAATATCCACCCAGCAATACCTTAATCATGTTTTTTTTTTATTCGTTTTTTTTCCCCGTTTTAAATGAAGCCAGTCGAGTTTAGTTTTCGTTAATTTGCAGACGCGCGCGAGAACGATGGAAAAAATTGTGCTGTGTATGTGTGTATGTGGGCGCAGGTTAAGGGAAAAGGGTGCAAGCTCAGGAAAAAGAAGAAGAGAGAAATAATTATCTTTCTGTATACTCGGGTAGCGCGTAATTTATTATAGGGCGAGGTGGAGCACCGGGAAGGTTTTTAAGGCCCTCTGAATAAATCTGGGTCATGCATGGTCTCTCTCTCTCTCTCTCTCTCTCTCTCTTTCCCTCCCCCTCTCTTTTTTCCGAATAAGAGCTCATCAAGCAGTCATACGTGAGTTATCCACCGTAAAATTGAGAAAAAAAAAAAAATGTAAAAGAGGACTGGCACGATAGGGTGTGCGCGAAAAAAAAAATTCTGTGCGGATAGAGAAGCGCCGATGGAGGGATGAGCGCGACGAAGAGACTCGAGAGGAGATGACGTAGACGAGGATAAAACAAGAGAGCGAGCCTGATGAATAGGTCGTTGATTAGCAATTAATCCGGGGGTGTCATTATTAATGATTAAGAAAATTTAAAAAATTAAATTAAAAAAAGTATCCGGTTACAAACGTGAAAGACATCGCTCGAATTAACCCGGCGAGTAATTTTCATCCGGCAGCCTGAAGACTGATCAGGGCGCTGTCAAGCTGCAGTCCGGAATATCTTACAAGGGGACCTTGGCCAGACACGCAATCGATTTCGGGACGTCCTTTCAGGGTAGTGTAGGGTTTGGTCCCAAGTGTTACCCCCTGCCACCGTTCATCCTGGTGGGCCCACGTTTTCGCCAAATCGACCAAACAAAATTTGTGTGACGACTTTTGTGAACCTCGAAAATAACAAGAATTTTCGGCTAGTACGGTGCTGGTTTTGGGCTCGAGATCTTTTCTATCGACACGCTTGTAAACGTTATTTAAATTTAAATTCAAATTTTTTATATTGCGTTTAGAATTCTTGCCCCCGTGTGATTGTAATCACCGTTTCAAAAATTTTGTATATACAATTTTTTTATTCTTCATCTAGTTTGTAATTATTGGTCGCTTTTTTTTAAATACTTTTTTCCACTTGTCTGGCAATTTGTGGATGCCACGCGAAAAAAAAATTGTTGCTCTTTTGAGGGAAACCAGTCATCGAGCCGTTTTCGTAGATTTTCGTAAGAAGCGAAGCGCTGCTCAGCAAGTGCGTGTCCCATCGATGCAAATAAGTGTTAATCGGACGAAGCCAAGCCGCATGCGAAAGTATTTCCCAACTAAACGCCTCAATCGTTTCCTTGACCAGTTTTGCTGCGTGTGATGGTGCATTATCATGAAGCAAAATCACTTTGTGTTGCCTTTTTTCATATTCTGGTCGTTTTTCACGCAAAGCTTGATGCAAATCGATTATTTGTTGTCGTTAGCGTTCAGTATTAACAGTTTCATTGTCATCCTCATCCAACAATGCTCGCAATTCGCTGTCTTCAAACTTTTTCGATGGCCTCCCACGTTCTTCGTTTCTCACGTCAAAATCGCCACTTTTGAATTTTTTAAATCACTCGAAGCACTGTGATTTGCCAAGAGCATGCTCGCCGTAAGCTTCGACAAGCATTCGATGCGATTCTGCAGCAGTTTTCTTCGAATGGTAACAGAAAATTAATGCTGTCCGCAAATCGTAATTTCCAGGCACAAAATTCGACATGGTCAACGCTATAACAAACTATGTTGGGGTATGAAACTTGTATTGTTGTGAGTTCAAATTTTTTATCATATGTGAACAAAGCGAATGGCGCCAATGACGGGACTTGACGGTAACTACATTGACAGCTAGGGCCATGGATGGGCAAATTCCGGTTTCATATTTACAGACCTGGTATATATATATATATATATATATATATATATATATATATATATATATATATATATGAGGTATTCCAGCCCAAGTGTGTAAACCCGCGACCCTGACCCTCTCGGATTTCTTTGATTTTTTTTTCATATAATCGCATTGAGTCTAAAATACACCGTCATAATTTTTTTAGATTTTTCCAAAGATGCCTTATTTAAAAAAAAAATTTAAAAAACGCCATTTTTTTTAAATCTAAAAAAATTCTGAAAAAACCGTGATAATATATAAAAACTTTCAAACTATCACCTGTAGTGGGCGAATTTTTTTTTCTGTGTTTTACAAGCTATTAACGTTCTCCAAATTCCAAAAAAATCTCAAATAGCCCACCTCGAGCAGATACTGAATTATTTTGGTACTCAAATTAATTTTGTTGATGATTTTCGAATAATGAAATAGGAATTACCGACAATTAGAATTACTTATACCTATTTTGAAAAAAACATATTAAGACCCCCAGACGCTACATCATGTTGTGAAGCATTATTCAGGCAATACGAAGGCATTATTCTCATTTTGAGATTTATAATTCGTATTGCATAAATACACGATCGAGTTTCGAGAAGTGTCACTTTTTCAGCGCTATTTTAAAGAAATATTTAAAATAGCGAGCAATTATCAAACAATGATTATTATTGTATAATTATATTATTATGACATTGAATTGTTATTATAATTACATTAAATATTATTATTATGGGGCCATGGGAACATATTATTAATTCAATTATTAATATTGTCGTTGTTGTTGAATTCTTGTTTATCCGAAATTAATGAACCTTTTGTTAATCGTCATTATCATTCGTGGAATATCAGTAACAGTATTTATTTCAAAATATATTCGAGGTGTAGGCATTATTGTTATTATCGAGTATTATTATTATTGTTATTATCGAACGACGCGGGGACATTATTCTTAATTATACTTTTGTCCGTTTTTTTTTTAAATTAATTCCCGATGTAATGAATATTTATTAATTTTTATCGAATTTACTTTTCCCTCATTTATTTATCGTTATTCTTATTATGTAATAATCTTCTTCATTGACATTCATTAATTTTTATTAACTTTCTATGTCGTTTCTTTTAATATTAATATTCGTATAGTTTTTTTTTGTGTAAATATCGGTACGAATAAAAGTATTCGCTTCTATTATTATTTTTATTATTATAAATTTTTATTATTATAAAATATAAATATAAAAATATAATATTTTTATTATTATGAAAAGCTTCGCTTCTATTATTATTATTATTCTAATATTATTATTATTGTTGTTGTTCTTCCAATCGCTATGTACACTTTATAAAAGTCTACGCAATAAAAATATCAATAGCATAATCGAATACTTTTATAAAAACCCTTGAAAGGTATTATTTATTTATTATTACAATTGTTTAATTTAATAGTTAGTATAGTTCTTCATTTTCAAGTTTATGTTCAAAACCCTTGCGGGTTTTTACACAGCCCCTCTCCCCCCTTTCCTCTGTAAATTGATACCCTTTGGCACGTTTCTTTTTCTTATTTTATCTTTCGTAATTTTTCTCCTTTGTGCTTCCCTTCTCACCATGCATTCGAAGACTCTCACAATTCTTTTATCGGTTTCTCTTTCAATCTTCTAATTTTTCATTTTTTTCTTTCATTTTCTCACATTCAAGAATGCGTTCCAATGTTTAATTAATTATTATTATCAGGTTATTATCATCGTTATTATTATTGCAGTAAACAATGTCCAATTAAAATCAATATTGCAAGTGTTCGTTTCTTACCTTCAGTATGACGAAGTCCATTTCGCGGGAGTTTTGTCGTTCCTTTTTTTTTTTCCTTATACGCCGCGGCACACGTCCTCGCGCGCGCGGACGCGCGCGCTCCTGCACGAAAACTTTTTCTTGTCCCTCCACCGGCGAGGGAATATTCCAGAGTGCGCGACGTTTGAATGTCGTCGAACAATTTGAGAAAGGATAAAAAGAGGATAAAGAAAAAGAACGAAAAGGATTCGACAAACACACGCGCACGATAGGAGGTTAAAAGTAATAAAAGTGCGATGTGGAACTTGGGGAAAGAAAAATGAAAAGTGTGAGAAAGAAAACGTGGAGAAGGTTTTACGCAGGGGAAAAGTAAAAGTGACGAGGAGGAGGTGCGCAGAGATAAAAAAAAAAACGTTACGAGTGTCGACGACCGATAGAACGGGCAGTTGTCTTCTTTTTTTAATTCTCGCGTCTCAGGTCGAGTAAAACTCGGCGGCAATGAAGCTCGACGGTGGTGGCGGTCACCATCGCGACTCGTATGCACCTTCGCGAGGCATCTCTGTCTCTTGCTCTCACCGCAGCCTCGCACTTGTCCTTGGTTATCCTTTTTTTTTTTCTTTTACTTCTCAACTATTGTTATTATTCTCCGGCTCTCTCTCTCTCTCTCTCTCTCTCTCTCTCTCTCTCTCGAGGCTCAAGATCGCCGGTTCATTTTTTTTCTTTTCGATTGTATACGTATGGAGATGAGTTTCTATTGTGTCCTTTTCTGATCGCACCGTGCGGGGACCTCTGTGTGTGTGTGTGTGTGTGTGTGTGTGGGAGGAGAGCGCCCTCTAGCGGCCCCCTCTGTTCGCGCTTTTCGAAGTTTTCACGAAAGTTTTTGGTACGCTTGTAAATTTCGAGATGGCGATTTGTACGCGACAAGAGCTTCAACGTTGACCGGAAGTACGTTTTTTTTTCCGTGACCGGATGCGCGATGTTTTTTTTGCTAGGATTGAACGTTCGATTTTCTTCGGACACTTTTGGTACACTTGGCGCACTTTGCCCGGAGGGACTTCCGGTTCGCAGGCGGAAGAGTCAGTACGGAGAGAAAGAATTTCGTTACGTGCTTCGCTCGCGTATCGCCCGCAATAACAAAGAGACACAAAGGCGACGAACAGTCGCGTGGACGATCGACGAAATAACGAAGTCCGTCAAACACGATAAATTAGCTTGTTTTTTTTTTCTAATTTTTTTTTTTTTATTCCTCAACGTTTATTCACGCTAGAAAATTGTTTTATCAACGTTATTTATGCTCACGCGGACCGGCGAAAGATCGAGAACGCTCGCACGACGCGGGCTGGACTCGAACTCCCTGTGCGTGTTTTACGTGCCAAACACAAACCGGCACGCCTGACGGACCGAGACCGACTGACTCGTGTGTGGCGCGCCTGGACCGCTAAGCGGAGTCGCGCACTCCTGCGAACGAACGACCGGAACGCCGCCAAACAGCACGCGACTACAACCGCGGAGAGTCCGTGCACCAACCGCGGACTGAGAGCACACTTCGCACGAGGATCCTTCTCACTTTTTCTCTCTTTCTCTCTCTCTCTCTCTCTCTCTCACTCTTTCTCTCTCTAACCGGTGTCACGCGTCCAAAATAAATACACGTTTGTATTATTTATACGGGCCACTTTCTGTCCAAACTCAATGTACCGTGAACGTTCTTACCCCCTCCTAGCCAGGACACAAAAGCAGCAAATTTCACGCCTCGTACTCTCTTTTTTTCGACGATCCATTTCCGGGAGTTGAAAAAAAAACATACACCACCAGAGTGGTGAGAAACACGAAGAAATGAATACAAATTGTATTGAATTACCTTACACGACGGTAATTGTGAGAAAATAAAATAAGACAAATTCGACGATTGTTCTTTTTCGTGTGAACAGTTTTTATTGTCAGGCTGGATTATTTTGTGAAAATCGGCCATTTTGACGAATGGAAAATGGCCGAAAGTCCGACTGTCTTTGCGTTGAATAAAAAATATTGCTAAATTCAGGGCACTGTAGGACGTTTGGCGAGAGGGTGAGAAAGAGTGAGAGAGAGAAGGGAGAGGATAAAATAGAGAGAAACAGCGAGAGAGAGACGAAGAGAGTGAGAGAGTCCGAGAGGGACAGATGAGGTTGAGATATAATGATGAAAATACGAGAAGAATAGAGCGACGTGCAGCGCTCGTTGGAGCGGGGGGGGGGGGGGTATATTACACACACTTGTTTTGCGACTTCTGTTATGTTACGAGAGATATGGGCAAGCTTTTGACCGCAGTGCGCGGCGAGCGAAATGTGAAGAGATGACGGTGAAAAAGAATTAAAGATGGCGGCTAACGGAGAGCGTGAGAGTGCGCGGGAAAGAGAGAGAGAGAGAGAGAGACGCGGTATAAACAAAAGAGATGTATGGAGGAAGAAGATGAAAAAAACCGAGTGTGTGTGTGGGTGCGAACAATAATAAAAGGAGAAAAAAGACACCGGCGGCTTCCGTGCGGCGCTTGGCAATTGCAACTGTACGTACTGGCTGCGCGTGTGTGTGTATATATATATATAAAGGGTGTCTCAAAATCACCTGACATTTTAATTTATCAATAAAACGTATTATTTATTTGGAATAGTAAGAATATTTTAATATACGGTAGAAACATGGAGGTTATGTGTGGAACAAAACATCCGATAAATGGCCGCCTCGTCCCTGTTTGCAAACGTTCACTCTTTTGACGAACATTTTCAATAATATTTTGGCATAATTGCGAACTAATTCCATTAATGGTGCGTCCAATTGCTTCCTTGAGCTCTGGAATGGCCTGTGGATCATTGGCATACAGTTTTCCTTTCAGAAAAGCCCAAAGAAAGAAGTCCAATGGCGTCAAATCACACGATCTTGGTGGCCAATTCACATTGCCGCGGGGCGAGATAACACGACCATGAAACTTCGTCTGCAAAATAGCTGCATTGTTTCGCAGTGAATTTTCACCATTTCTATGCGTTGCTCGATCGTGTAATTCTCCATGACTAAACCTCAATACTTCCTTATGCCAGTTGTGAAAGATTAGTACTCTACGTTTGCCGCAAGAAAAAATGGCGCGTAATTTAAAATGTCAAGTCATTTTGAGATACCCTTTATATATATATTATATATACACTACTCCAAAGAATTAAAGAAATAGCACATTTCTTCTTTTTTTAAGTGTTTTTTGGAGCGCTGTATCTCTGTGAAAAAAAAAGTCGTATTGACATGTAAAAAAGAGCATTTTGAAGCTTCAAATCTCTAGTTTTGAAATCTTTTGGCAATTTTTTTTTTATGAGTTACAGATATATCACAATCATGAGAAAATGGCGCGAGACAAAAGTGTTCAAATTTTTCAATTTTTCAAATTTTCAAATTTCTAAGGCCCCACGGGCTCGGGATTTTTTTTTTAGTTCAATCAATGTATAGGTCAGTTAGCTTATTTATTCAGCTACAATTTTATGTCAGTCTCTCTGCGTCAATTTTTGGCTGAGAAATCGGACTTTGAATGAAAAAGGATCCCTTTGTCTTTGATCATCGATATCTCAGCAACCAATGATCGCACATGGAATTAAGGGACAGTTTTGAAAACTCGAATACATCTCCCACAAGACTCTTTCGTTGATGTTTGAAAAAGAATTTTTTTTTCACCCTTAACATCAGATTTGAAAAAAAGTACAAATAAATGACTTTTTCCGGAAAAGAATTTTTCTAGGTAATACTTTTCAAGCCATTGCTGAGCTTGAACGGTTTTTATTTCAAGCCATTGCTGAGCTTGCACGGTATTTTTTTTCATTGAAAAACAGTGTTTGATTAACACACGAAACTCGTTTTTATCCATCGTTTGAGCAAAAACAAATGTAGCGTCACTTAACCTTCAATATCTCGACAACGACTGAACCGAATGTCATGAACAAGGAGGTTAGAGTAGAAGGAGTCCGAACTCTTATGGAGAGATTTGAAAAAAGTGGCTACAAAAACATGCACAAACAGGGATTGCGCCAATATCGCTAAGACCTCGAGAAGTGAGCTGCGTGTGATAGAGACGAACAAATGAATTATGAGAAGAAGCTGTATGCGAGGCTGAAGCTCAGCTTACTTCTCGAGGTCTTAGAGATAGTGGCGCCATCCCTGTTTGTGCATGTTTTTGTAGCCATTTTGAAATACACAGATCGGACTCGTTCTACTCTAACCTCCTTGGTCATGAAATTTTTACACGTATCTTTTGAAGGTTGGTACTACCGAAAAAACAAAAGCGGCATGGCATTGGCGGCGCCATCTGTGTGTCAGTCCCGGGACTTAATGACCCACACGGAGAGAATTAAATGTTCAAAATTACCGTGCAGTTACGGTAACCAGATGACAATCCTGAAACTTCGCTTATCATTACTGCGTAAAACACAGATTTTCACGAAAATAAAATAAAATTTCTTCTTCAGATACAAAAATTTTACCAGATTTTCTAGTAAATTTTCATGTGTAACAAAATACGCAAAAATTAAATTTAAAAAATATATAATATAAGCGAAATTTTACTGTGCATTTTATTATTTTATGCCTTTGAAAAATGTCTATAAAAAAGTATCGTCTTTATAACAGTTATTTTAAGATTTATTATAAAATTTAATGAGTATTATAGGAAAATGTATTGCGCTCTCGGTAAAAATTATCGTCCGCGCTACCCTTCTTGTATAGTAAAATTTTAGCTACGTATTTGAAATTTTCTGTAACGTGAGTTAAAAAAAAAAAACTTGTCGCATACGAATTATTGTGCTTTTCGCACTTGTCACCACGTTGAAATATATCACGATAATTTTTACCGTGAAATTCACGACAAAAATTACTTTTTAATTCCCTCCGTGCATGTGTTACTTCGAATAAAACATAAAGTAACGTTCTTTCACAATAAATTACCAATTTTTTTATAAAAAAAAACGGCAAAGACTTATTTGTACTGCCAATAGATTTTTTTTTTTAATTGTAGCATTCGTAGTTTTTCGATCACTCGAATACGCGACTTGCATACCCGGCCTACGGAAGTCGCGGTTTCGAGCCCTCGAAGGCACGACTTGCATATCCGGCCTATGCAAGTTGCGGATTCGAACGGTCGAAGACACGAATTGCATATACACACCGCGGTGCTCGTAATTTTCTTTCTCCCCCCCCGCCCCCCACCGCCGCTGCCTTTTTTTCGCTCGCGCTCTCTCGCTCTCTTTTCCCTTCCACGCTACACTCACTGCTCCCCCCCCCCCTTCCGCCAGAACCCTAGTTGAGCAGCCGACACGCCGCGACGTGGCGCGGCTTTCGCTCGCGCTCCGTCGCGACGTCTCGCGGTCTCGGGGCGCGAACGCCCGCGACAGTCTCGCACCGCTGAAGCAAATACATAAATTTCCCCCGCCCCTAAGAAAAAGCCCCGAGTTCCGTGCATCTCTTGGGCGATCCATCGCTGCGTGTGTGTGTGTGTGTATGGGTTCGTTTGTCGACCTTTACGTGTACGACAAGGACGCAGCGAAAGCATTTTCACCAACTCTTCTCGTAACTTATTGTCTCATTGTTTTCGAACGAATCTCGCGTCGCGTATTTTACTCGCCAGGAATGACGTGGGATAATTGGTTGCTGATAAACGGGATAACATCAGGAGTGACCGTATGGGGCAATGCGAATACCTTTCAAAAAGAAATCTATGCTCAGTTACCAGTTTCACACACGGAGAGAATTAAATGTTAAAAATTACCGTGCAGTAAGGGTAACCGGATGACAAGCCTGAAACTTCGCTTATTATTACTGAGTAAAACACAGATTTTCACGAAAATAAAAGAAAATTTCTTCTTCAGATTGAAAAATTTTACCAGATTTTCTAGTAAATTTTCACGTGTAACAAAATACGCAAAACTTACATTTAAAAAATATATAATATCAGCGAAATTTTACTGTGCATTTTATTATTTTATGCCTTTCAAAAATGTCTATAAAAAAAGTATCGTCTTTATAACAGTTATTTTAAGATTTATTATAAAATTTAATGAGTGTTATAGGAAAGTGTATTGTGCTCTCGGTAAAAATTATCGTGCGCGTTACCCTTCTTGTGTAGTAAAATTTTAGCTACGTATTTGAAATTTTCTGTAACGTGAGTTAAAAAAAAACTTGTCGCATGCGAATTATTATGCTTTTCTCACTTGTCACCACATTGAAATATATCACGGTAATTTTTACCGTGAAATTCACGACAAAAATTACTTTTTAATTCTCTCCGTGCAGAAGTGAAGGGACAATCGATCCTTTGCATTCAGCTTAAACATTTTTCTTCAACATTCAAACTATGAGAAAAGAATTAAAACAAATAATCGATTTTTCGAAAATTTCAGGGTTGTCTGACCCCTTAATTTATACGCCTCGTGTATATATTGGGAGTACAAATTAATTCGGTTCGTTTTTTTTGTGGTAAAAAATCCATTTATTTCAAAATAAAAAATATGAATAGATTAATCAAAGTATTGTCCATCGCTGGCTACTACGTTTTTCCCACCTCTCAGGCAATTTTCGAATTCCATCTCGAACAAAAAGTCTCGTCTTTTGAGGCGATCCAAGTTTTGAGCCAATTTTCGATTTCTGCGAAAGAAGTGAACCGGTGACCTGCTAAATCCTGCTGCATCCGTCGGAACAACCAGTAATCAGAAGGAGCAATGTCCGGAGAATACGGCGGGTGCGGTAAAATATCCCATTTGAGCGTGTTTCCAAATATTTTATTAGGACTTTTGCGACACGAGGCCGAGCGTTGTCATGCAGAAGAATAACTTTGTCATGTCTTTGCTCGTATTCCGGCCGTTTTTTCTCGTAACGCACGGCTCAAACGAATCAATTGTACTCTATACCGATTGCCCGTAATGGAATCGCCAGGTTGTTCATCGAGTAATGCCTCCAATTCATTTTCTTCGAATTTTATTTGGCTGTCCAGGGCGAGGCTTGTCTTCAACGCTGAAATCACCGTTCTTAAAGCGTCGAAACCATTCCCTACATGATTTATCAGTTGGAGCATCATCACCATAAACTTCAACAAGCATTCGATGCGCTTCAGCTGCACTTTTTTCTTCCAATTAAAGCAGAAAAGTAAAACTTCCCGCAAATGCTGCTTAGTTAAAACAAAATTTCACATATTCAACACAGTAAAAAACAAGGTTTTTAATGGAACTCAAAGCGATATAAACAGAATGTTATTGACGGATGTCTAACCTCTCTGAAACCACCGAAATCAGCTGTCACTATGAAACATTCATAACAGCCAGAGCCATCTCTTGAAAACGGACCGAATTAATTTGTACTCCCAATATTTATACACACGATCTATCGTTATTAATAATAAATTTCGCCCAAATGACAGCTTTTCTGGTGTGATTTTTATTCTCGGAAAAGCTTCATTCTAAAAAAGATCGCTGTAACAATTAACAGTAATAATAATTATTATATTCCACATAAATTATAGCTTCTTCATATCATATTCAATAATCATTGAAAAACAATATTGCCCTATATGACAGCCTGAGTGGCTGTTTGGCTCGTATGATGCAAAAACTTAAACTTTCGTCTGCTCGTGAGAATTACTGCAACGTTTGGGATACACACTACTGAAGAGTAACTATTAACTTTATTCCCAAGAGTGTACGAACGATACAAGTATATACACGAGCATACAATACATATAGTTCTATGGAGAAAAAAATCTTACTCCTTCGACGGGGCGACACTCTGAAAGCGAAGCAGACCATTCCCCGCTTGGACTTGTCTCTTTGCTCATTTCCCATATGACGCAAACTCCTTTTTTCTGAACGGGGGAAAGAAAAACGAGGGGGAGGGATGGAGAAAGTGCAAGAGAGAGAGGGAGAGAGAGAGAGAGAGAGAGAGAGAGAGAGAGAGAGAGAGAGAGAGAGAGAGAGAGAGAGAGGGAGAGAGAGAGAGAGAGAGAGAGAGAGAGAGAGAGAGAGAGAGAGAGAGGAGAGAGAGGGAGAGAGAGAGAGAGAGAGAGAGAGAAGAGAGATGAGGAGAGAGAGAGAGAGAGAGAGAGAGAGAGAGAGAGAGAGAGTAAGGAGGAGAAAGTTGTGGAGCTCCGGAGTGAGCTTGCATACTCTTTCCTCCCCACCCCTCCTCTCTCTCTCGAGGAGCTTTACGCCCACGCCGAGAGACTTTTTTTCTCATACGCTGTCGTCCCTTGCAATCCCACATATCGGTGTGTGGGTGTGTGTGAATGTGTGCACTAATGTACGCGTATTACGCACCGACACTTTTCCTTTGCCGTACGCAGCGAAAGAAATATGAAGGATGGATATAGATAAAGAGAGAGAGAGAGAGAGAGAGAGAGAGAGAGAGAAGAGAGGAGAGAGTGCGAGAGAAAGTGAGGGAGGGAATCGCCCCGGGTCTTTTTTAATTAGCGCGACTCTGTGATCTGCACCGAGCCCTTTCAAGCTGTTTTACCTTTTCGTAGTCCACGGACATCGTAAAGTGTGGGCGTTTGCGTGCACCAACACATGTGTATGTACGTTCATACGTATGTACCCTGCCTACTGGCTTGCTTACCCTCATCCTTTTTCACTTCCTTCTTTGAGAAGTCGACTCGCACCGTCGACGCTATTACATTTTGTACCAATGCAACCGCACACACACACACACACACGCACACACACACACACACACACGCACACACACACACACACACACACACACACACACACACACACACACAACACACCCAAACACACCCAAACACACACACACACACACCCAAAAACACACACACACACACACACACACACACACACACGCGCGGCGCGCGCGCGCACGCACGCACATACGTGAGCGTATAAAATCGAGCCTTCTTCTTTACTCGACTGGTTGCAATTTCGCCCGGATGATATTAGTAATTACGGATTTTCTTTGGCGACAACGAGGCAGAAGAAAAATTAGACGTTTCGGCGCCCGAGTTAAAGAAATTCCATTCCGTACGCGGTGAAAAGTATCTTCTTTTTCATTGCGAGAATAGAATAGGTTAAAAAAATAATCATGGAAAATGGAAAACAAAAGATGAAAGATTGCTAAAAGAGACACGGTGCTGGTGTCTTTCGACGGGGGATTATTTGGTTCGTTGAGCGGATGATTGATTGAAAAATAATGGCGAAGTGTCTCTGAAGGGTTTTCTTTCTTTTGTTTTGTTTTTTTTTTTTGTTATTTTCGTTTTATAGTATTTTTATTATTCTAGTATTTTATTACATTAGGTGTATGACTTAATTTTTACAGATCTTTCAGCAAATTTATTTAATAGAAAAAAATATAGAACAACGAACTTAATCTTGGAAATATTGTCCATCATTTTCTATGACCTTGCGCCATCTCTCAGGTAATATACGAATACGAATATTAGACCTAAATCGGATCATTCTAACTATGCTAAAAAAAGCCCTTCAATTTCGTGCAAAAATAATGGATTTCTTTTTACTACACCTTATATATTAGTTTAATTATTATAATTAGTAGTGGTAGTAGTATTTATTTGTTCCATGTTTGGTCTTTCGACTTTTAACAGCCCTCCTGCTCATCGACTTGTGCATGCATAAACAGAGGTTAAACATTAGGTTAACATATATCGAAATGTTGAATAAGTTCTCGTTGTCTTTTTCGTGAAAATGAATGCTTTATTTTCAAAAATTAGTAAAAAAAAACATGTCACTTGAGGGGGGCACTCCCTACAGAGGCTTCAAAAAATGCAGTTTTTTTTAATTGTCTAAATTTATAGTTTGAAACCTTGTAGAATGCGATGCAGTTAGTAATTTTGGTCAATTTTCAAAAATAAACGTCCCGAGAGCCTTCGAGCGTGACTCATCTCTGCTCCGTTTGGAGCCCTGCGCGCAGGTTTAGGCACTATTTGGAAAGGTGGATGAGTCGGCTATTCAATAATAGCTGTTAGATGAGCAAAGTGAGTATTACGAGGAAGCTGAAGGACTATTGTATGGTGCTGGAATAGTTGACTCTGGTCGGTAAGTCACAGAATCATACGTTTTTCCCTTGGCGAAACTTTAAACGCGATTATTTCGAAACTTTTTTTTTCAATGAGTTGAAAATCGCTGTACACGATTACTCAAAAAACTATTTGATCGATCAAGCTCATATTTGGCACACGTTTTTATGATACTTATGTCCAATTGATGAACTCAAGATCGACTAAAAATTATCAAAATAAACATGTTTTTCGCTGCGTCAAAATTCGATTTTTTTCCGAAAAAATCAACTTTTTTGTTCTAAGGCCTCGCCTTTAGCCAATTATCATTATTTTTCCAATATTATTGGTTCATCAAGTGACCACATGTGTATACTAATGAATTTTTGTGCGCAGACTGTTTCAGATAATTCTACGAGGTGCTGGAGTGTACACCGCATTCGGTCTCCCTAGCGGCCAGCTTCACTGCGACTATATCCGCCATTTTTCACTTTTTTTAAGCAACAAAAATCGTTTTGAAAACAAGAATTATGTAATAAAAAGTACCTATGACCCTGACAAGATATATACATTCCTTACTCTCCAAAAAAAAATCATGAAAATCGACTTAGATTTGGCGTTCTATAGGGGGTGCCTCCCTTAAGATATTGATGAATGAATATAAAAAAATCGCCAAAATTCTTTAAAATTTGAGGAATGATAGTTCTTGATAGAATTATTCTAAATAATTCTAAATATAAATATTCTAGATTTAGAATTATTTAAATAATTCAAATTCTAAATCTAAATGTTCTAGAATAATTCTAGAATTATTCTAGAATTCTTCTAAATAATTCTAAATCTAAATATTCTAGATTTAGAATTATCTAAATAATTCAAATTCTAAATCTATATGTTCTAGAATAATTCTAGAATTATTCTAGAATTCGTCTAAAATAATACATGAATTATTTTAGAATTTTTTCACAAAATAATTTAATAGATATAATGCATCAACTGCACGAACCAATGGTAGATTTTCAAAACAGCGTTTTAAATTTATAATAATATTATCTACTACTTGTTAGTAAATGTTGATCTTCCAGTATTCGTCTGTTTGTATCGGCCGAAAAATGGAATGTATTGCTTTTGCCCGTATCGTAGTAGTACAACAAGCGAAGTTTCTCGACTATTCTTTCTTTAATTTTTTTTTTCTTAGATTTCTCAAGATTCTTGCCAAAATTGGGGCAAGGGGAAAAAAAGGCGCGAAGGAAGAAAATCCAAGACACACATTGATGTTTCCGGATTTAAGTGGACCACCCAGTGTGTAAAAAAATCTATTGCTACTGTCACACTATTACCCCAATTTTTTTCCATCCTCTCTCTCCCTCTCTCTCTCTCTCTCTCTCTCTCTCTCTCTCTCTCTCTCTCTCTCTTTCTCTCTCTGTCTATCTTTTCCTCCGGTGTTTTTTTTCTCCTGGCAAATCTCATTACATTTTATCTACCGCAGATTTTGTTCAACGTTTCGTTTGAGGGATCCACCTGCCGGCCGATCCACCGTCGGGATTATTCGGCGAGAATAATTGCGCGTCACGTGCACGCTCGGTCGAGATACGGGGAGTGTGCACGTTGGGGTATTGGATGAGGCGCACCGGTGGAAAAGAAAAAGAGTAGGTATATGGGTCGTCGTCAACGGAGATGGGGAAGAGGATCGTATGTACTGAAGATGGTGTCAAGACAATTTCCCTATTCTCTCTCTCTCTCTCTCTCTCTCTCTCTCTCTCTCTCTCTCTCTCTCTCTCTCTCTCTCTCCCTCCCTCTCCCTCTCTCTCTCTCTCTCTCTCTCTCTCTACAGCTTGGAGAAAGCAAAACTCGCAGCTTCCTTCAAAAGACGACTTTTTCAGATAGATTAGCGTTTTGTAAGCTCCGCTTTATTTCCGTCTCCATAAAGGAAAACGAGTTCTCGTCAAAGCTCGTGCACCGGCCTTGTGCCTCGTCGTGACGGTGCGGTGTTTGCGGCCCGTCTATACTTTTGCGGCATCTCCGACGTTTATACTTTATAGACGCTAAGGGCCTGGCGCTTCTCCCACCATCCGCTACTCCGATCGATATTCGCCACTTAGCGGGGACTGATCTCATTTATGTTCAGTTTTGGGAATTTGTCAGTGACTGTACATCTGTATCAACTGTTCAACAAAAAATCTCAATTATTAAATTTAATTGAGGGCGTTACAACACCCTGAGAGGCTAGAACAAGACTCGGTATTCATGAATATTTTTTAGCTAAACTAATGCATATTTTTTATTTCCATCTTTACGCTCTTTTAGCACATGTTTTCAGCTTCTCAAATGTATTTTTTTTATTTAAAAATATTGATAATTGGCGGAGATACACGCCTCCGCGCGCGTCATCAAGACAAAGCCAGGCCACACACATCTTTAACGACGCGGCCAGAAGCTCCGAGAGCTTGGATGGGAGATTCTATCGCACCCGCCGTGTAGTCCAGACCTGGCACCAAGCGTTTATCATCTTTTCAAGCATTTGCAAAATTTTCTTGATCTTACAACACTGGCCTCAAGAAAGGCTTGTGCAAATGAGCTGGTCAAGTTTTTTACCAATAGGGACGAGGTCTTCTTCAATCGCGGAATTATGAAATTGCCTTCAAAATGGACAAAAGTTATTGAACAAAACGGCGCATATTTCATCCAAATCGGATAATCCTATGTTAATTTCATCGTCGAAATAAAGCGAAAAAACGCTCAGAACTTTTTTACTTCGTAACATCTGCGTCATACCAAAAATCTATTTTTTTTCGTTTTTCCAGAAAATCCTATGTAGCGCCGTGAATTTAACCTAACTCAACAAAATATTTTCATTCTTTTATGTTTCAGATGAACCGTGAGGCCATTAGGATTCCCGCAGATTGAAGGTGGAAAAAAAAAAACTTGACGCGCGCGAAGGCCTGTACGTCCGCCGATTATCAATGTTCTTAGATTTAAAAAATACATTTAAGAAGCCGAAAACATGTAGCAAAAGAGTGTAAAGATAGAAATAAAAAATCTGCATTAGTTTAGCTACAAAATATTCATGAATACCGAGTCTTATTCTAGCCTCTCAGAGTAGCGTAACCCCTTAAGGTGCGCATCTCATTCGCACAGAGGTATGTAAACTATGGCAATTAACAGGATAAAGAATTTTTCTCAGATTAAACCAGTACTGCGATGATTTTTTCCCGTCCGGACGATCATATTAATTTTTATTTTTATTCTTCTATCGACGGACTATTTTATGAAGCCAATGTTTGCCAAACGAATAATACCGCAATAAGAGATCGTCGTGAATTTATTCTATTTGCTCAATCGTCTTGATATGTAGCGATTATTTTTTTCGTCCCTTCTCAAGCGTACCTCTAAAAAAATATGCGTCAATTGTATCGTTTGCCCGAGCAAAAAATCACATTTTTCGTCGAATTTTTTTTTTCAACACGTGGCGCACACGCGTTAGCGATGCACGCAACGAATATAAAAATAGATAAATGAAAAGATCATCCGATACGCACAAGTGAAACGGTAAGAGACTCGAGGGAGATGGAGAAGTAAGAGAGAGAGAGAGAGAGAGAGAGAGAGAGAGAGAGCGAGAGAGAGAGGGAGAGTGAAGGAGGGAGAGAGAGAGACAGGTGTGGGAGGGGCGAACCGGTTTTCGTTTAAAAGCCTCGAAATCCGTCCGTTCACTGTCACATCGACGCGAAGTGTTCATCGAAACTCACGACTCATTTTTCGTGCCGACTGGAAGCTTCTTTTTTTGTTTTTTTTGACTGTGCCACGATTACAACATGCGTATCCGTAAGTACACGAAATACATGGGTTTGATGGCGAAATTTTAAGACCGCTTCTTATTCATCATGTTCACAATTGAAATTTTTTAATCGCACACGATATTAAATGCAAGAAAAGAAAAATTGCCTTTTTTCGTTGGGATATTCTCGCATAATTATCATATATGTATTTTTTTTAATTCAGCAATACCTAGCGAATATTTTATTTTATTATCTTTTGCAAATTGTTATTTTTAATGTTTGAATAATTTAACGAAATTTTTTATTTTTTGTTTCACAATTTTTTATTTTTAATACACTAGCCACAAATTAAAGGATCAATTAAAAAAAAAAAAAAAAAAATTTTTAGCGAATATTTCAATTAAGTATTTTTAACGAATTGTTATTTTTTTATATTTGCATATTTACATGTAGCAATGTCTAACGAATTTTTTGTTTTCGTATTTTTCGCAAATTTTTATTTTTAACACTAGCCACAAAAATTCAACGGTCTAGAAAGAAAAACACTTTTTAGTCATTTTCAACAGGCTGCAACTGCGTGAAAAATTGACGTAGAAGAATTTAAAAAAAAAGCAAATTAAAGCTCGAAGTGTATAGTTTTGAGTCCCAGAATTCAAAATGCTGAATAGTGGACATTTTTTAAGAATTATTTAAAATAACAGCGAAAAAGAAAATGTTCCAAATTTTTGCTTGATTTTCAAAGGGACTACGGATATAAACTATTTTTTCTTGGCGACTCTATCTGGAAGCTTTTTTTAGATTGATTCTTCCGCTTTAATTTGAGTTTTATTGCTCCCTGTACGATGATTTGCATTCGAGTTATCTGAGTTATCCGTACAATTTACTAATATTTTATATATAAAAAAACACCATTATCCGATAATGAACAAACAAAAAAGTCAAAACGATTTTCAAGTAAATTCAATTAAAAAATTCAATTAAAAAAAAAATAAACCTTTCTGAATAAACCTTGTCAAATGGAAAATGTCTTTTCTTGCACGAGCCTTTATTGCGAGAATGAAAGAGATAAAACCATGAAATTTCGTGTAAAAAGAAATCTGACGCTGCAAAATCGGAAAAATCGTTAATCCGCGTAAAGAAAAAAAAAAAATCATCCGATACCTGCGGTATTGCGAATAACTTGAATTCTACGAATTTTCCGATGAATTTGTCACAGTTTTGTTGATCGGTATCGGGATATTGCACCTGGTGACGGCCAACCCAAATACCGAGAACGGCACGTCCGAGACTCTTCCCGTATCTGCGCACGAGGATGAGCCGATTAATCCTCTTCTTCACAAAAAGTACCAGGCAAATGCGTGGCTGTTGAGAGAGGCTGACGGGATGGTGGCATACAGTGCGCGCAAGTTTTCGACCAAATTGCTCAAGGTAAAATCGCATATGTTTCTATATGACGTTCGCATTTACAATTATTATTATTTATCAATATCAAATGATCGTTTTTTCAAAATCCAAATAAAAGTTTTTTGAAATTACAAAATTTTAAATTTATAAATTTCAAATTTCAAATAGTTATAAATAATAATAATAATCGTAAAAATGAAATTAATGAACGATAGTTATAAATATGAATAATGGGACAGGATGTTCCGTTTATCTTGAAACATTTAAATAATTAAAGGACAGCAAAGTAAATCGAAAAATCCCGAGACACATATCGATTTGATTCAAGCGAGGAGTAAAGTGGCAAGATAACTCTTTAACTTACAATTAGCGCACGTTTCCAAGGTGATTTCAATGTCAATTAAAAAAAAAAAAACAAAATGGAAACCTACATGTTTTATAGACGGAACACTCTGGCGGAAAGTCCATGCTCCTCGGTGTGTCGGAAAAACACACCGTGCATGTTATTATATATTATATTATTATTATTATTATTATATTATATTATATTATTATATTATATATAATATATATATATTATATTATTATATTATTATTATTATTATTATATATTAATTATTATATATAATATATTAATTATTATTATAAATTATTATTATAAATAATAAATTTATTAATTTATTATATTATTATAATATATTATTAATTATTATATATAATATTATATTATAATTATTATATTATATTATATTATTATTATATATTACTGTTATTATTATTGTTAAAAATACGACGAATAATCAAAGTAAAACGGATATTTATTTGCACGCGCAGGAATTTGTCAAGAATTCCGAGAAAAATTTCATTTGTTCGCCAATTGGCGTTTCCACCCTACTGTCAATGGCATCCTATGGCGCGCGAAGATACACTGAGCTAATGTTGCTCTGGAGCCTCCATCTACCATCGCTGAGGTACCTCGGAAAAATTGGTTTCCAAAATCTCATTGATAGATTCGATGTAAGTCCCGTTAAGCATCCAGCATTTATTTTATTTATTAAGACAAATGAACTCGGTGATAATGAACGAGGCGATAAATTTTGCATTTGAATATACATTTGGCTGCAGACGTACAAGGAGGCGGAGCTTCATATGGCAAACGGGATATTCGTTGATTCGAGTATCAAACCCAATCCGGATTTCATAGAGACGACGACTAGAGCCTTTCGCTCGGGAGTGCAGAGCCTCGATTTTGCGAAAGCCACGGAAGCGAGCGATGCCATCAACGCGTGGTTCGAAAAAAAGACGAACGAACGGATCAAGAGTGTCGTTGCTGCAGGTAAGATTAATATTTTATTCCTTTTTTTTTTCTCGTGAGATATGGGGTGGAGAGGGGTATGTTGAGCGGTCGGGTAAGTTGGGCAAACGAAATTCATTTTGGGCAATCGGACGTTTCATTATTTTTTCATCCAAAAGTAAAAAAAAAAACGTGAAAGAAAGATTTTTTTTTACCATTGTATGAGAAAAAATATTTCAAATTTCATTGCAATTAATGTTAATGTTTCAAAAGCTAACTAATTAACAAGCAACTGTTGGTTTATGATTGCATTGTACGACATCATGTTGCATACGTTTGATTTTTTAATGCCCAACTTACCTCATGCTCATGCTCAACTTAGCCCACTATCGGGGCAGGTTGAGGAAATATGACCTTAGTCATTTGAGAGCGATTATCTTTGAAACAATAAGGATAACAAAAATTTCGTCTACAGACGTTTTTTTCTCCCCAGATAAATTTCCCATTGACCAAAGTAGATTTAATTTTTATACGGCAGACTGTTAAGGAATTACAGGACGATAATTTCAAACTTGCTCAACATACTCCTCCCTAATCTATACATATAGAACGGTTTATGCCCGGGTCTGCGACTGCAAAAAAATCGAAAAGTCCACTCGGGTCGTTTTTTTTTTAATTCTGAAAAATCTCAATTTGTGCTTCTGATATTTACTATTTTTTATTGTTCTTAAATTTCGATTTTGAGGATGATTATTCGACAGTTTCGAAGTCAGAAGAGTACTTTTTCGGTCTACACGTACATCCGACCTGAATTCAATTTCATCTGAAACCATATTATTGAAGTTATTTTTTCTTTTACTTGCAAAACCAATAGAGTACTCTTCTGACTGCCAAACTGCCGAATAATCACCCCCAAAATCTAAATTTCACAAGCAAAACAGGTCTAAAACGTATCTAAATTTTTTTTCATAATTTATAAAACGGCCCCATTGGACTCTGATTTTTTTGCAGCCGCAGAAACCGCAAGGTGTGGGCGAAAAAATTTGAAAACAAATTAGGAATTTTTATGTTACAAGAAATGAGGTTTTGTAATATGAAAATCCATGATCAATCATGGTGCGGGAAATAGTTGTCTTAAGGGATCATGACAGTGTAACGGGTCGAAAAACAGCTGATCATGATTTTTTTTTCGATGATTAAAATACGCTAATCAGTCTGATTTTTTTATGTCAAATCAAAGCACTCATGAAGAAAAGAAAATAAATTTTTAAACGTTTATTTTTATTTATTTTTTTACATTTTTTTTAACGGTTGAAAGTGTCTTCGAAAAAAAGAGTCCTCACACGCTTGTGGCCGTAAATATTATCTGAAACAAAATGTGTAAAAAGATTATTAATCAGTATGAAAGCCGCTGTCTTCCTATGAAGATTTTTTTTTATCAAAATTGAAAAAAATGCTTCCCGTTTGAAAAAAAAAGTATCGAATTTAGCCAATTTTTTCGACAGTTTTACGTTAAAAAAAAAATATGAAGGTTAAAAAAAAAAGCTTTCATCGCAAGATAAACAATGGCTTGAAGAATGTTGTGTCAAAATTTGAGACGGATAGCTTGAAAACTCTTCGTTTGAGAGTGTTCACCGTTTTGCAAAACAACATTTCGAGAAAAACGCGTTTAAAGTTTCGAGTGCGGAAGCCGCTGCTTGCATCAGTTTCTCTAAGAAAGGCTGTAGCGACCGAAATTATTCGAATTTCGCCCCAAAAATTGAAGAGCATGTTTATAACCGTCTATACTATCGGATAATGCAAAAAAAAAAATCGATTCTTCGAAAATTTTACACTGTGATGATTCCTTAACCCTTCGTGGTCACCCTGGGTACAATCGACCCGTCGATCAATTTTTCGCGTAAATATATAATAGTTCCCGGCTTCGAATGGTATTCACCCTCTTCACGTGTCGGAATAAATACCTTTTTTGGAACGCGCACTATGCTACTAGTTTTTTTTCCAAAAGTAGCATATCTAAGGAGTATCACGTCCAAATTTTAGGCAAAAATGTTGAAAATTCACGGAACTATGATTTTTCGAGCGAAAAAGTGTCTTTTTTTGCATTTTTACCTCTTTATGCATTTTTTTTTCACACGTTGCCATTTTATTTCTTATAATTAAATTTTTCGCACATCATCTAAAAAGTTAAAAGCATGTTCCGTAATTTTTTGAACCACTTCGGACGGATAGTTTGGTCACAATAATTCTTTGAAAAGTGACTGGGTAGAATCGATCCAAGACCGCGGATTCAATTTGGACGTCTGACCACGAAAGGCTAATTGAGCTGGAATACCCTATATACGCATCTGGCCTGATTCAATAAAGATTTCATATTTCCTAATAAATTTATTGATGCAACATACCAACGTGAAATTCCAGCGATATCTCTTGAAGAAAAAACGAAAAATTCTCGATTTTTTTTTATAAAATCGTTCAAACCCAAACAAATACATCTGTGTATGAATGAACGAACAATACAGGCCACACCCAGCCATTAATCACGAAACCCAATTCGAACATTCGAACTTACGAAATCGTATGTGTAAACGTACGACACTTCGTTACGGCTAAAATGTCGAATTTCGAGCAAGATTTGAACCGAACGGTGCTGTGAGTGCCTCGTGTCAGAGTAGCAGACGACGCGCGTCGTCTGCTGATCCAACCACTGCTCCGACTAACTGTTTTTTTTTTTTTTTTTTAATTTATTACTCAACAGCCGTGTAATAATTGTTCTGTGTAAACGTGGGTAATCCGACGTTACAAAATCCGTCGTCGCGCGGGTCAATGTCAGATAAGACAACGCGCCTCCGTCGCGCATTTCACGCTCGAAGCTTTCCTGGCAAACGTTTCGTGAACATATGTGTCTTTTGTTTTGTTTGTTTGTTGAGAGGCCGAAGCTGTTGGAATAGAAATATATAGTAATGAAAGGGTGCGGTAAAATCTCATCAAATTTTATCGTGCCTTTTCATTTCTATTATCCTAATAAATATAAATTGCCATGAAACAATAATGATAACACTAACAAAATAATGACAAGAATTATTATTTTTATTTTTGTGCTCGTTGTTGGCTGTGATTATTTAATATTAAATAATAATGATTATCATGACGAAAACAACAACAATAATAATAATAATAGAAGCAGTAATAACAATTATTATCATATTGTTTCCTTTATTATCATTACACTAGTAATGATGCCGCGACTTGTATAATGTGTCAAGGTAATAGATTTATTCCACATGTCTTGCACTTGCTATGACATTTTCCAACTTACATTTCGTATTCGTTACATTTTTTATATTATATACCTAAGTTATTTTAGATTTTTCCTAAAATCGTTACATTTTTTACATTATATCCCTAAATTTTTTTTTTTTTGCGGACTCATTCAGGACACCATTAAGTAATTACCTACGAAATTTCAAAAGGATTCACCGTTGTGTATTCGAGATATTAGCAATCAAAGTTTGCGCGATTTTACACGTGTTCTTATGGGGAGCAGTGGAAAATTTTACATTACACGCAATAACTTTGAAACTTGTCAACAGATTTTTTCTTAATTCTCAATTACAGAGGAACATATGACGAAGTGGGTAAAAAAAAAATCATGAATTTTGACTGTCTAGTTTCAGAGATATAGCGATTTAAGGAGGTACGATCATGGGGTCGAATCCAACTTTCGAGCCTGAAATTTTTATATTATGTTGACGAATACGTTATACACTCTTTGGAAAAATTTGAGCTATATTGACCATCCAGTTTTTTCGTAATAAAATTGCAAAGTCGAGCATTTTGAGCCAGCGAAGCACGTCGTCTTATGAAGACGGTCGACCGGAAGTGCGGTAATCACGGTTTTGCTACTCACGTATCCAACTAAGGTCGTTGGAAAACTGAAATTTGATAAATTAGACATAATAGATATTGTAAAAAATCGAAAATTCGCACTTCACCGTGTAGTTCAAGCGCTACATTATAAAACAGTTTCAACTTCCGGTTGAATATTATCATAATGACGAAACAGTACCCATAGACTTGTCAACGTCGGGCGTAAAAGCTGATTCGTTTGGCGAGCATAACCTAGCTCTGTAGTGACAGTTTTCGTTGTCGCCGGCTAGCGACAGCCAATCGCATGCACGATCAGAAGAAAGGGAGCCTCTTATTTGGCTGTTGCTAGGTAACGACAACGAAAACGGTCGTTACAGAGTTTCAGAATCTCGGTACTGCTTGGAAATCGTCGTGAAGACTCCAGAGTCGTTGAGGATATAATTTTTCAGTTTTGATTAGTGAATATGCAATAAATAAAATATTTACCACAAATTTGGCACTTTGGAATCGACAATACGAATATTCAACATAAGTTAACGTAAATCAGAATACCCGTGGGGTGACATAAATTTAGTCTCTTTGTTGACCCTGCGGGAGTAGTCGTGACTCCTTAAATAAAGCAATGTCTAGCGACGCTAGCGCCACGAAGCGACTGGAGCAGACTAGAACTAGATTACAGTAGTGTGTGCATACCCGTATACGCCGAGTATGCTACGCATTAGTAATCGGAATGGATAGTCTGATACAAAAGTGAGGGTCAGGTGAACATTATATTGGGCATTTTAATCATTACTTTATAAGTTTTTACATCCCGATAACATGTACAATCTACATTATAAAGATATTTCGTAATATTTCGAAGCTTTCATCGATTGAGCGGATAAAAAACTTTTCAACGTTTTTCGTCCATTGCCGCAATTATCAGCACGTAGTTGCTCGCTCTCCTCCCAGCTTCCATTCTGATGCTTCTCTCACCGGCCTCCATTTTCCAGAAGTAATCCGGCATGTTCCTCGCTAGTCCCAATGCCATTTTTACAAATCTTCCTTTTATTTTCTCCCCTTCCTCCCTTCTCTTCCATCCCCAATGTGTCAAGGTGAATAATAATAATATAAACGACACTGGTAGATCGGTGTAGAAATTTGTTGGGGAGTCCCGAGATCGCCGCCCACGTGGCAGACGGCACGGAGGAAGTTTTTTAGTCGGTATTACCATAAATGAGGAGCCCGCCAAACGGGAGAGTACTTCGGTCTCTCTTATGGTTTAAACTAAAAAAAACAAAAGGTCAGAGATAAGAAAAAAATCGTCTCATGCGTGGCTTATTAATTGTCCGCCAGACGACCTCAGGGAAGGAGCGAGTCTCGTACTCGTGAACGCTATGTACTTCAAGGGAACTTGGCGTACGGCATTTGATCCTGAGCTCACGATAGACCGTACGTTCTACGTGAACGGCGTGACGGAAACGCAAGTCCCGAGCATGGAGGTAACGGCCTCTTTTCACTACGGACTACTCGAAGAACTCGATGCCACGTACATCCAACTTCCTTACAAGGTACGAATGAGATTCGATCGAGGCCGATTTGAGATCCAATCGCGCAACGTTTATACGTAAAAATTGATAATGATTGTATTTGGTTGTATGCACAGAGCGAGGACGCGGCGCATAGGATCAGCATGCTCATCATACTTCCGAACGAGAGGGACGGTCTTGCCAAGCTGGAGCAGAACATCGATAAAATTAGCGTGTTGGAACTCTTCGATAACGGCGAGTCGAACAATGTCCGGCTTGTTCTGCCGAAATTTAAGATAGACAGTGAAATAGATCTGAAAGGGCCACTCGTACAGGTTAGTACCTTCGACGATAACGAGAGAGGAAAAAGCGTCTCGGTCGGTACAGTAGAAATTTCTGGTCTCGTGCCACGGGGGAACGGATAAATTGATCAACAGGACAATGGAGACTGATTCTTCGTGTTCAGAGTTTTAGAGAGTCACTTCGGCCTCGAAGAGACACGTAGTGAATTAAAAATAGAAAGAATTGAGCTCGAAATAATCGTAGATCCCTCTGGAGGTAAAGTAGAACGCGCTCGGTCGGTAATGTAGATATATCTGGTCTCGTGCCACGGGGGAACGGATAAATTGATCAACAGGAGAATGGAGACTGGTTCTTCGTGTTGAGAGTTTTAGAGAGTAACTTCGGTCTTGAAGAGACACGTAGTAAATTAAAAATAGAAAGAATTGAGCTCGAAATAATCGTAGATCCCTCTGGAGGTAAAGTAGAACGCGCTCGGTCGGTGATGTAGAAATATCTGGTCTCGTGCCACGGAGGAACGGATAAATTGATCAGCAGGACAATGAAGACTGGTTCTTCGTGTTGAGAGTTTTAGAGAGTCACTTCGGTCTCGAAGAGACACGTAGTAAATTAAAAATAGAAAAAACTGAGCTCGAAATAATCGCAGTTCCCTCTGGAGGTAAAGTAGAACGCGCTCGGTCGGTAATGTAAAAATATCTGGTCTCCTGCCACGGAGGAACGGATAAATTGATCAACAGGACAATGGAGACTGATTCTTCGTGTTCAGAGTTTTAGAGAGTCACTTCGGCCTCGAAGAGACACGTAGTAAATTAAAAATAGAAAAAACCGAGCTCGAAATAATCGCAGTTCCCTCCGGAGGTAAAGTAGAACACACTCAGTCGGTAACGAAGGACGCGGTCGATTATTTACCGAGTAGTTTTTGTTACAAGGCTCCCAAGGCGAAGTGCGGGACAACGTATTTGCAGATTCCCAGTGTTCTTCGGGACGGCTGATTTTTCGAAAAAAAAAAAAAAGAGAAGTAACATTTCCCACTCGGTTGAACGAGGAACTTTTTTTTTTCGTTTGCCCGAAATATAAACCGTTTTGGAGAAAAATCAGTCAGACAAGTCTTACCGACCGGACCGTCACATGTCCTCAATGTTCTGTTTTTTAATCACATACATCTGTGAAAATCGTTGAATCTGAGATTGCTCAGCCACAGGGGGATTGGAGGAGAGTGGCAGAGTTCTACATTTTCAAAAGCTGTACCAATGAATTTCGTGTTTTCCGCAGTTGGGCTTGAACAGTATATTCAAGAGAGCAGACTTCACGGGGATCGTGCGTTATCCACCGCTTTACGTAAGCAAAATCGTGCAGAAGGCTGTCATAGAAATCGACGAGAACGGTAGCGAGGCTGCGGCAGCCACTGGTAAGTATATATACAATATACAAGATAGTTGGCCCATTAATCGTCCCCTTAAGGTAGTAGTCTCGCCAAAGCGTTTTTCGATAGATTTTATTTTTATTTTGAGGACCCATTTTCGATTAGATGATTATCTGCAAAATTTCAAAAGGGTTCACCGTTGTGTATTCGAGATATTGGCGATCAAAGATCGCACGGTTTTACACGTGTTCTTATGGGGAGCAGTGGAAGATTTTACATTTCACGCAATAACTTCGAAACTTTTCTACAGATTTTTTTTTGTTAATTGTCAATTACAAAGGAACATATGACGAAGTGGGTAAAAAAAAATCATGAATTTTGACCGTCTAGCTTCAGAGATATAGCGATTTAAAATACGCAGAGTATCTACGTATTGGTAGCCGGAATGGATAGTCTGATACAAAAGTGAGGGTTAGGGTAAACTCATGAGCTGATACATCGACTTGAACGGTCACTGCATTAAGCGTTTTCATCATTGCTTTATAAGTTTTTACATCCCGATAAGACATACAACCTACATTATAAGGATGTCGCAATATTTCGAAGCTTTCGTCGATTGAGCGGAGAATAAACTTTTCAACGCGACTGTGGCGAGACTACTGCCTTAAAACAATAAATTAATTTACGCGTATTACGTGTGTGTGTGTGCTTCAGGTGCGATCGTGAACGCCAGGATGTTCAGTCATATGCCTATCGAGTTCATCGCGGATCATCCGTTCATCGCGATCATCGCTACCAATACTCACCCTCCTGTGAATCTTTTCACCGCACGCTACAACGGCCACGTGAATTCTCACGCTACGAATTAGATAATAATTCAATAAAATCTCAACGACAAATCAACGATAAAAATACTTGCACCTCGACGAAGACAACCGAAACGTTCGGAATTCGTCTCGCACCGTCGTTGAACGTTAATTGAGAAAAATAAGATAAAACCGGGTGGTGATTCATCCACTTCGATTTCCGCGGATGGCCAGCCAGACCCGAGTGACTTCCGAAACTCCTTCTGTGGGATAACGAATTTTTTCGGTCCTGAGGAGCCTTCGACGAGTATTCATCGGTTTTTTTTTTCCACTTTGTACTCTCGTTTTGCGTTCTAGGATCGACGAAGACGCGCTCACAGATTCATTGCACTCTCAAAAAGCTCCAACATCCTCTTCATCTCTTTGCTGTTTGGGAAGAACAGATTATATATATATATAGGCACATACATGTATCGCGAAATTAGTAGGGAATAAAAAGAGAGGAACGAGAGAGAGAAAAAAAATCAGCTTTTCACGTCGTTGCTTGAGTTAGTGCCGGGGTTCATACGGCAGCAAAGAACCATTTAAATATTCATTCGGCTCTCGAGTTACAAGGCAGTGAGAGGGAGAGAGAGAGAGAGAGAGACAGAGGGAGCGAAAGAGGTGGAGAGAAAAGAGGTAAAAGCCAACTGTGCCAACGAAATTAACTGAGATTGCCTCTCCATCTTTATATACCTTGGCCAAGCAGTTAAAAGTCAAAGAAGCGAGCAACCAAAACACGGAACGTTACTCTCGAATCGAGTAAATATTTGAAGTGTATATATCGCAGTGACAAGAGAAAAATGACTCGCGGTCCCGTTCATCGTGGAAATATATATATTGCAGGGTGATTCACAACTATGAAGAAAAAAAACAGAGTTTCCCTTCATCATAAGCATATAGGGTGTCATTGCAAGCGAAAGGCTTTTTTTTTCCAAATGTCGTGCGCCAAAAATTGGCCGAGATATTCGCGTTGCTCACGCGCGAAACGTGCAAGTCGGATCGAGCGCGGCTTCGCGTCCACCTTTGGACAAGTGAATCTTTTTTCCTTAAAATTTTGTTCTTTCGTTAAAAAATGTAGAACACGGAGACTCGCTTTGCGGCAGTGCTACGATATTCTGAGCGCCAAATTTTGACTGTGCGATATTGATATTTCGGCTAATAGAAACACTTTTTCAAGACTGATTAAAGTTGATTTTCTATCAAATTATAGATTTTCGATCAAATAACGGATCTACACACGTACGCACGTTTAAATAAAATTTATCAATTTTATTTAAGGAGGCTGGAGCGTTACCCACAATCCAATATTTATATATATATTGTTTGTGGTAAAAAAAATTCAAAAAATTCGTAGACTCAGTATAGTTTGGACAATTATATATATATATGTTATTATCAAGACTATACTGAGTCTTTACGATTAAAAAAAAAAAAAAATTTATCACACAACACGTGACGTAATGTTTTTGGGTATTTAGCACCAAGATAAACCATTTTCAACGCACTATTTATAATACGAACAATTTTTATCGCACAACATTTATAAAGAAAGCCTTTTGTTTGCAATGACACATCCTATATGCTCACCAAGGCAACTGCATACGTATGTACGCTCATAAGCTTCAAGAGGCTCACATTTGTTCGGCCAATTTGTATATGGAACTCATGGATTTGGAGAGCTCCTCGCACTTTGCCATGAGCTGGTACATCGACTTGATGTTGTGATCGACTGCGTCGCACGTTTTGCACACTGCGTCCCGATAAGTCTCCAAACACCCAACGGTCACTGCAGAAGCCTGAAAATCAACGTTCCTCTTAAGTAGCGAATATCTTGGGCGCTGGTGGTATTAGCTTTCGAAACTTTTCGACAAATTTTTCGGAAAAAAGCTTGAACTTATACAGCGTTGAAGTTTGCGTCGTTGGAGCGCAACAAAAATTCAATTTTTTTTCATTTCTTCATCTTTATCATGATCTGCTATTATTTTTTTTTATAGCAGATCATGATAAAGATGAAGAAATGAAAAAAAAATTGAATTTTTATTGCCCTAAATCAGCGAATAAATTGTGAGCGGTAGAAGAAAAATTTCGCTGCCTTCCAACGACGCAAATTTCAACATCATTTTTTTCAGATATTCAACGTTTATTTCTTCATTTTTACTAATTTCCATGGCCATTTTGACATATCTTGCCTGGAATTTTTCCACCTGTTTCCTCCTCTTCCAACTCCAATTGAGAATCTTTATTAATACTTTATAACCAATTTCTGCATTTAAAAAAAACTTTAGATAATAATACAAATTAAAGAACGAAAAAATTAAGAATTTTCGTTGCATTCTGATGATGCAAACTTCAACATCGCCCTACAAGTTTTTTTTTCCCTCAAAAAACAATATACATGCGACAGAATTTACAAACCCCGTGCAAAATGGCAGCCAAATTTTCCGTTAAAGAGTCGACCGAGGTAGCGATTTTTCTCGCCTCCATTTCGAGCTCGTTGAGGACATTGTGGTCGAGCAGCGGCAACTGAGGAGTCAGCGCTTGCCTGTAGAGACAGGGAGTCGAGCTTCGCGAGCCAGGGAACGACGGAGTGTCACCTTTCTTGGTGACCGGACTGGACAGCTTGATCTTAGTCTCAAGATCTTCCGCGACGAAAAGCACCATGTCGCCGTCCTGCATCACCGTTCCCTCCAGCTGAAGATAACCCAGGGCTTTACGATAACTCGGCAAATCGGGATCTTCTTCATCCTCGTCGGGACTCTCGTCGCTGCTCTTCAGATTCAATCTGTCCGGTCTGTGGCCACCCGTGTCTGTCTTGGCCAAACTCTCTTCGAACAACTTTTCTCCGTCGAATTCGGGCGATTCGACCAGCGATCTGAGCTCGGACATCGGAGGAGACGATTGGGAGTCGAAGGATATCTCTGAGTAGGACGCCGTCATCTCGTGGAGCTGAGAAAAATATTGAATTTCATTCTTAGTTCACTCGAATTTGTTTATTTAGTTGAATTTTATTCATTAGGTGGTTGCATATGGCTCGCTGATAACAGATGGCGTTCGGTAGACTATTTTCTCGAATTAAAAGTTGACAATACACGTGACGATAAGCCCATAGAATCCTAGTGAAACGCCATGGGTGATATTTTTCCGAGGCGTCAAGGGGAGAAATATAATACATGTAGACGACAAAAGAATAGACAATTTTCCTCTTTTTTTTTGGAAAGGAAGAAAACGTTTTACATTTATGAAACTTTAGGTACAATTCATAATTAAACTGTTTAAATTAATTCTTTCATTAAAAAAATATTACAAAATGGCTCTTATTTAAATATTAAAAAAAAATTATTTGTAAAATAATAAAGGTGCGAAAATAAAAATATAAAAAAGAATTTTCGTCCCGTTCCAATGACGCAAACTTCGAGGCCATCAAATTTTAGTATATTTTCATGATGTTGAAGTTTGCATCATTGGGATAAAATAAGAGCTACTGATAAAAATAAGGTATGAAAAAAAAATATCATTGCATTCCAACGATGCGAACTTCAAGCCCATATATTATCTCCACCCTTATTTTTCTTCATCCAAATTTCATCCGTGTCTTCTATAAAGACACCGAAGAGCGTTAGACTGAGAAATGCTTCCACAACACTCGGTCGAGGCCTTAGGCCACTCAAGGATTTTGCAAAAATCAATTTTTTTTTGTTAAAAATGTACCTTAGTACCTATAAAATTATATTCCAAAAGATTTTGGGTGTGAAAAATCTCTAAGTACTCGATTTTCGAATTCTAGCGCAACCCCTTTTGATTCGTGTCATGACTTTCTACTAACTTTAAACGCGTTTATCTCAAAACTACATTTTTCAAGTCGGCCGGACTTATAACTCAAACAAATTTCAACCGATTCACTTGAAATTTTAACTGTATATTTAGAATTCCATTTTCTGAGACACTACGTAGGATTTTTTTTATTATACTGCATAGTTCCTTTTTTATAAACAATTTTCTGACGATTTTCTCATGGCATTTTATACTTTTTGTTTTAGAAATGCGCCATTTTGACAAAAAAACAATATATCAAAAAAATCCTACGTACTTCTATAGCTATTCTTATATATAATCAAAAAAACTTTAGTGTCTCGTCTCTTTTTTTTTTTTTTTGTCGTTTAATAGGGAACTATAATCTGTTACATAAGTGACAATAAATAGTTGTGATGTTAAAAGGTGTATTGTGGGCATGGGTTTCGTCGTTAGCGGTCGCATCCAGTGATGCACACTGCACTAGTTTTCGCTTTTTCTTTTTTTTTTTTATTTTTTATTTTTTTTTTCGTTTTGGCTTTCATTCGGCCCGAAATCTTTCTCGCAGGTCTAGTGGTTTGTGTTTTCTGAGTCTTCACGAGTGTCTCGTCATGACTCAAAAATTATAGGAGCTGTTGGTCCAGCCGTTGACCTTCCGGAAATAACGGCGTCATCGGAAAAATGCTGCACAGTTGCCATTTTTACATGTATCGATGTCAAACAATAATTTTGTATAGTCAATTACGTGTATAATAAAACCCCTATTTTGTAATTCCGATCTATTTTATGGTTTCACTAAAAAAAATCACAAAAGATGCCATTTTTTTTTGCCTCTAGAGTGGCCTAAAGCCTTAACCGACTTAACCTGAGTATAGTGGGCTAAGCGTGGTTCCGATTGGTCCATTCACCCTTAAGCTTCGGTGAATTCGGTTAACCGAGAATTGCGTTCCAAGAATTTTTAGTATTTTAACATCCGAATGCTGAACTTATATCTAAAAAACACTTAAAAGGTTGAAAACAACAAAAATGGGACCCTAGAGAGAATTTTTTTTCTAAATTTTACACACAATTTTTGTTCTTTTTTACAATAAAAAATTACTTTTCAAAACGGATTTTTCCAAACAAGTAGGTTAAAGTTCAAGGTAATATTGTTATTGAGTTGTGTCTATAATTTTAACGCGATCGGTCAATTCGTTTTAAAATGATGTTTTCCGCAAACATGACGAAAAGTCACGAATTAATGAAATGGTAAAAAGATCGTACTTCATGGGGCAAAGTATTGACAAAAGCGCCAGAGAATTTAGAAGCGTCCCACGTTGGACTCTAACCTTACTCGATCTTCGTCGTAGTCGACAGCCGCGTTGATTTTATCGTTGCGATGTGATTGTCCTATTCTCGACGACGATTCAGTTCCCGTATCTTCACCCTCCATTTTCTCACTCTCCCATCAACTGATACAACAATTTTCTTTTAAATCTCACGCCTCAATTGTATATCGCACGAAAGTCGCGAATCACGCGGGTGAACGTTGACAGCTGATCGAGCCTCGCGTCACAGCTGATCGCAAAGCGCGATCGTTGACAGTTCACCGACCGTTTCCGGAAAGCGACGAGAACAACACACTTCGTTCACGCCCATTCGCCGAAAATTCGATAAAAATAAAGCCGCGTAATTTGACAATTGCGATATCAGCTGAGCTCTAAGATCGTTAAAAAAAAATTTACGACATTATTTTTACGAATAGTAAAAATGGCGGCAAAAGAAATGAAACAACGAAATTCATCGAACAACGCAATTCTTACCGAATAAAAAGAAAATCATGATAAACGCGAACATAAAAATTGTTTGTCTAGTTCTCGCGGCCAGCGGGGAGCGCGAAGAAAAAATGGCTGGGACGGAAATTCACGAAGTCCGACGATGAGTATCGGCAAAATTGGGTGAAGACGCTTCGATTAACACCCACCGCCCCTCCCCCCCTCCCCGCCGCGAAACTCCTTGTACAGTTTCTCTCGTTTCTTTTTTTTTTCATCAATATTCGTCATCGAGAGACGTGCGCGGTCTCCTCATTCCCTCATTATTATACATATATACATATATATATATATAGATATAAAAGTGTAGAATATAAATTCCGCATCGTCGATGTTGCCAAGTGGCGCGGCACTTTTACGCAAATTTCCAACGTGTTGCACATTCCGTCTAAAAAAAAAAAAAAAAACAAACAAACAAACCAAAGTTTACGAAGATCGTGACGTTTGAAGAATTCCAGTCCCGGCCCGTCACCCTGTGAAAAATAATACATGACAATAACAGTATCGATTATTACGAGTGATATTCGAAGACCGTTCGTGCTGCGTGCTCGAGAAAAGAAAAAAAAAAAAACATGTGTCAAAAGCGAAACGATGTCACGAAAAAATGACTCGTTCAGCAGTACCAACGAATTATCGTGAAAATCGAAATTCGAATTTACGTTCTTTCGTATTTTTCAAGCTCGTGAATAATTTCTAAAAAACAAATATATATATATATATTTGGTAATAGAAAAAACAGCGACATGGCAAGTGCCAAAAGTTAGCGAGATTGATTTTCGCGGTGTACGAAAAATTTCACCGAATTTACTATGTCAACCGATGCAACGGCCAAAAAAAATTCCTGTCTCAACGGGAAGGACCGAGCGCAGGAAACGACGACGGTCGCCGCGCCGACTACGACCAGAGGCGGTCTCAGGGTCTACAAGATCGTTGTGCTCGGAGATGGAGGAGTCGGCAAGTCGGGTAAGAAAAGTATTTTACTCCGTTGGGAGGCAAAAGTTGTGGGAAAGAAAAAAATGTTTACGGCAGAAGAGAAATTCGTCAGAGTTTCCTCCGAAGAAATAATTCAATGCCCGTTCTGGAGGACGTCGAAGCAAAAAGTTGAAGGCGCTATTCCGATTCCTTGCAGAATTCGAGTCGAACAAAGTTGAAAATTGTATAGTTGGAATGCAACGATACATTTTTTTGTTCTTTTTTCATTTTCCAAAGGCATTTCTTTCGCAAATTGAGGTAGTAAATATCTAACGAGATACGTAGAAATGTTTAAGTGATTTTCATGACCTAAATAGCAAGAAAAAATCGTATTTATTCAAAAGATTTGATTTTTGTTGCGTTCCAATGATGCAAACTCCAACGTCGTTGAGTCTAGTAGCTCTTATTGGAGACGTGTCTTTTCATTGTAGCTGTTACGCTCCAGTTCGTCAGTCACAGCTTCCTGGAATACCACGATCCAACTATCGGTGAGTTAAATTTCGAGCGAAGGGTCTTAGAGATTGGATGAGAGAGAGATTCGGCAGCTTCATTCGTTTTCCTTTATACAGAGGATTCCTATCAGCAGCAGGCGGTCATTGACGGCGAGGCGGCCCTCCTGGATATTTTGGACACCGCTGGACAGGTGAGAATCATTCGAGAATGCGAACTTTGGCGGGGCGGAGAGTGGTGAAGCATTCGGAATATTTATTGGGTCTGAATGTACAGAGGATGGTCGTGCTGTGGGAAAAGAGTCACGATAGAACCAGGAGAAAGGAAGACATGTGAATAGGAGAATGGATGTTGTGAAAAAGTATTACGATGTAAAAAGGGAACAACAGACGGGAAGCATGATGTTGAAGTTTGCATCGTTGGAATGCAACGAAAATCAAGTCCTTTTATATTCTCGATTTTTTTTTCTACTGTAAAAATCACTCTAACTTTTTCACGCATTCTTATTGGAGATTTACAAACGCAATGTGAAAAAAAAAGAAGGCTTTGGATAAGAATAAAAATACATTTAATATAAAGAAAGAATAATAATATAAATATAAAATTTTTGAAAATTAGTCGCACTAAAGAATTATAAAGTATACTTTTATACCAAAAAGGCATACTGAAAGTTATGAAAAAATCCCTATTTCTTGCCTGATAAATCCTTAAATGTCATGAAATTTTCATTCTTATCAAAATTAGACACCCTAAGAATCCTTCCTAATATACACTCCGATTGATATTAAATATTCACCTCATATGCAGTCTTCTTCTTCCTCAAGCCTGACCGAGCCAGTTTCCGCTCCAAACTACCAAAAAAAGATTGTGCTGATTATTTTGTTCTGTCGACGCAGGTTGAATTCACAGCGATGCGAGATCAATACATGAGATGCGGCGAGGGTTTTATGATCTGTTATTCGGTGACGGACCGTCACAGTTTCCAAGAGGCTCTGGAGTATCGGAAGTTGATATCGCGGGTACGCGCAAGCGAGGACACACCGCTCGTCTTGGTCGGCAACAAATTCGATCTTCAGTCTTGTCGGAAAGTTTCCACCGAGGAGGGCAAAGCTCTTGCCGATCAGCTTGGCTGTCCGTTCTACGAGACATCAGCCGCACTCAGGCAGTTCATCGACGACGCTTTTTACTCGATAGTACGTCAGATACGTGCCAAAGAACAATCACGAGAAGTTGTGAAGAAGCACAGTCGGTGGTGGCGCCTAAGATCGATATTTGCATTTATATTTCGGCGAAAGCACAGAAACAATGCTCATTATTCGTCACAGTAAAGTGGACGGGAGACTGACAGAGGGAGAGAGAGAGAGAGAGAGAGAGAGAGAGAGAGAGAGAGAGAGAGAGAGAGAGAGAGAGAGAGAGAGAGAGAGAGAGAGATGGGGACGGATAGATTATTCGTAACGCGCATTATTTGTCGCTAATTTTATTAATTTTTTTTCTTCGTATTCCGCTGAAGTTTGCATCGTTGGAACGCAACTTTATTTTCCAGTTTTTTTTTATTTCTTTGTTTTTATTATCGCGCAATATTTCATTATTGCTGCCGCGAATTTTATTCTGTTGATATTTAAGTCGTGGAACGCGACGAAAATTCGTTCTTCACATTTATTTATTTGTTTGTTTTTATTGTTGTACAATATTTTAATGTTATTGTTTATCATCGTACATTATTTTATTATTTATTGACGTGCATTATTTTATTATTATTTATTATCGTGCAATATTTTATTATTATCTCTAACGAGGGGAACCTAAAAAAACTTTCGAATGATTTTCGCAGCTTTGATCTGCTAAAATATTTGGACGTCACACGGGAAAAACAATTTTTTATTGATTCCAAGGATGCAAATTTCAACGTCGTCTAATTTTACTCGACTATTTCAAGTTGTTCACCGTTGGAGCTCTTTTTTTTCCGTTGGCCAAGTTTCCGCAAAAATCATGCAGCAAGAGGAAACACAGAGTCGTCTTTATGCAAACACGCCCAAGATCAAAAAAGTATCGTGCATATGTTCTTAGATTTTCTAACTACACCATTAATATTTTCCATTTCAATTTATGAATAATTTAGAATAATGATGATTTATTATAAATTCGAATCCAAATGGATTCAGATGGAGCATATTGATGGTGCCTCTGCCATTTGGGTATTTAATTTGAATTAACAATTTAAAATAATCGTTGATTATAAGCCCAAACGAACAGCCTAAATCCAAACAAATTTAAACAATGCAAATTAACTCTTAGGCTTTTAATTCAAACTAATTTATAATTCATCATAATAATAATAAATCCAAATTCAAACCGGCAGCTCAAACCCAAACAGAATTAATTCACGTAAATTCATGATGGATATTGTATTAGGTAGTCAATTTAAATTCCACAGAAAAATGGATAAACTCGTAATGGGAATTTGTACTCCCTAGATTAGAATTTCCTAGAATTTCATGCACTTAAGTGGCATTTTTCAGTCGCTGCCCATTTTTTTCTCCCCTTCAAACTTCATCGAATCGCACGTAAAAAAATTTCAGTAACGCGCTCGCCACTATCGGACTCGAATTTCCCCAGACATCATTTTTGCGGACACTGGCTCGAATTGAAAAGAAAAAACTCTAGAATTGCATCGGTCTAAGGTCGCGCCTAAATACGTTCTTCCTGCCCCATCGCCCGAGGAATAAATAATTTATACAAACGGACGAATATTTTGAGTCTTCGAGTCCGTAGACGAGTTGATCGAGCGTTCGGGGAAAAATGCAGGCAATTCTCTCCGATCGTTGACGAAGTGGATACGCACAAGCTGCTACGTAACAAGAGTACAGGAACTCGCCATCTTTACGTGGCCGTTCTTTTAATATATTTTTGTTTTATTTTTCTTAGCATTAATTCTAAAATAGGAGCCTGGTGCGTAATGTTGCAGAGGAAACGCGAGATTGGAAATAACAAGTACACTAGCTTGTATTGCAGAGATTCATTTTTTAGATTTTAATTTTTTTATAATTTCGAACGATACACTGCAGTTATATAATTTATAGTTTATTTTTTTGTTTATTTATTTCGAAACGGTTACAAGTTCATTGCAGTGATTCATTTGCAAGTTTTTTTTTTTCTTTAAAGCTACACAAGTTCATTGCAATAACTCATTTCCAGACTTTTCTTCTTTTTCTTCCATTGAACGGTTTGCTTCACAAAACTATGAGTAATGATGAGAATTAAAAATACTCATCGTTCAGTACGCAAAAGTGGCTAGCAAACGTTGAATTTTTGTTATTAAAAAAATATATGCCTTATTTTGAAAAATTATTTTCATCTTGAGGCAATTATCGTTCGTAAATACTAAAATATTGTTTCACCAGCAGAATTTTACGAATTTGTTTTCTTTTTTCTTTTCTTTGAATGCTCCCTCTGCATAAAACCAATGAAATTTGAGGGGACAAAAAAAACAAGAAGTTCAACGCGAAATAGCTTTACGGATTTATATAAAAATATACGAACGACGAAAGGATTGTCGCAACGAATTTTACGATAACAAACAAAAGAAGAACAAAACAAACGAAGAAAAACGAAGCAATGAAAAACGGCCTTTGAATCATCGGCCCGTACGGGCAACGCACACGCATACAGGCACAACTTTAAAACACATCGACAAACGGGTACAATTGCACACATACATACAGACACACACTACCTGATAATCCGTTATCTCAATGCATATACCACGGGTGCTTGGATAATAATAACAATAATAATAATTGTATCGATAGTTATAGATTAACAACGATAATATCACGAAAATAATAATATGGGGTAGAAGCGTCACAAACCGTTGACGACCAAGAGAAAAAGATGAACAATAGTCGGCGATAGAAAGATCGTTTCTTTTCTATTATTTTTTTTTTTTTCGTCGTAATGCGAATCTAGTCGTTACTTAACATTTTTGCTAGTCAAATTTTGTCTTTTTCATCAAACGCTCGTACGACGTAGAAAAGCCCTCAAGACCAAAAACCTTATAAAATTATTTTGAGCGTAGAGTGTGTATTGATTGTTGACGAAAATGTTATTTGCTTTTTTTTTGTTTTCAAGGCCAGTTCTCGAAATAAATGTTTGTGAAACGTGCGAAACACGTTTTCGGTGTCGCGTGTATAAGAATCAAATTTGTTTTGACTGCTGTAAAATGACACGTAAATTATTTTTTTAGGCAAATGTTCAGTTTTTTTTTTTGCTACGTGTTATGCTGTGTTCGTACTGTACCGCGCTGTTGTACTAGATAAAATGCATATACATACACTACGGTCTTACATACAGGTTTGAAAAACTACGGCGTTTTTGAGTTGTAAAAAGTGTCGTCGTTAGTGAGGCAAAAACTTAGTTCCTCAACTATCCGCTAGAGGCGTCTTCACGTTGACGTCTTGTAGTGATAAATATACATCAATCACCGTGACAGCAATAGATAGCCTCATCAAAATCTCTGTATCGTGTTACCGTGTCTTGTTGGAGGGTCAAAAAAAAGTAAACGGTCTGTCGAATTCAGAAGATGCCTAAGACGTCCATCGTTCCGAACTGTTGGAAAAGTTTTAAGAACGATAGTGGAAAGTATTCAGTGTTCAAATTTCCACATAGCGCATATACAATAAATCGATCAAGAAAAAAAATGTATTATGGGAATTGAACCCTAACTGTCCACATGGGGGGAGGCACTCTACCACCACGCTATGCATCATTACTAAAATATTTATATTTGACTGTCTCAAAACTCGAGTGCCCCTCCTTGATGCTTACAGATGCTATTAATTGACGAGCTGGGATATTTAAAAAAATCACAAATCATTGTCATTCTCAACATAGGTTCAGTAATACAAAACATGAATCATTTTCCATTCATATCGCTATTAGAAACTTTGTTTATTCCGAAAAATCTGCACCGTTACGCAGCTGTTCGGGCTTGCTTTTGATTGACACACCCCAAGGTAGCAGCGCTTTACGTGGTAGAAGAGAGAACCACCGATTTGCCTCATTATCTGAGACACTCTCCACCCTACAAGTTTCCAGGCCTGTGTGAGACCGTGACATACACACACACACACATAAAACTTATATATAAAAAATATCTAAAAAATAATATTTCAATGATAAAATATTATGCTATATACACAATATGTATTTAAGAGTTATATTTTTTTTTTCATTATACTATAGTATTTATTATAAAAATTATTATTATTTATATATAATATTATTCTTTAAATATTTTTTTTATATAAGTTTTATATTATTTGTATGTACAAATGCACACATATATGTGTGTGTACGTGTGGATATATATACATATATATTGTGTGCAAATACAGGGTGACAATTATAAGGTGGCCATGTGTTTTTTACGGAGCTTGCGCGAAGATTTTTCGACTGAGAAAAATATGACTTTAAATGGCTTTTCAAGGTCCTCTTGGAATAAAAATAAAGCGTATTTTTAGCATGAGTAGTATTTGCCAGAAAAAATTGATCATGCTAGAAAAAAAATCAGAATTCCATTTCGAGTACAGCGGAACGAAGATAATTAAATTTCGAATACGAAGCACTCCTGACCAACCCTTTTTGGATTCCGGCATTGGGAAAAAAATGATCAACGATACATTCTAAAGTGGATGAATGGAATTTTTGTATTCGGCACTGTATTGTCTTCATTCTTCTCAACTCGAAATGGAGTTTTGATTTTTCTTCCAGAATGCTCAATTTTCACTGGCAAATACTTTTCCGTTTTGGTCCGTTTGTTTACAACGATGTGCGGGAAACGCCCCCAATTGGCGATCAGTGTTGTGGACGTTGTACGAATGTGAAAAAAAACCAAACATCTTCTTAATTTGTATGAGTGTTGTGATGTTTAGTACAAGATTCAGCAGAAAAAAAAAGAAAATTTTACCAAATGGCAGCATGCTAAACTTTGATCATCCATTTTTGTTATTTTCTCACCATTCTACGAGTATAATATATATGAAAAAAATTATTTCGACTCTATTCTGCTACCAATATTGAAAAAAATTCTACAGAAGGTGTATGCCAAGTCTGAGCTCAATCAATAAATTAAGAAAAACGCGTTTAAAGTTTGCTGCGTCCCGACCACGCTCGTCGAGCGTACTCCTTATAATTTCTTTGACTCAGCTAATTTTATGAGTATCATTGAACGGTTTCCATAGACGTATTCAGAAAAGTCTGTAAAACAATAAAAATATTTTTAAAAACGTTTTTTTTTTCTTCAAATTTCTACATAACATACTGCCTTTAAAAACATATGGCCAAGTTATCATTGTCACCCTGTGCATATATATACATATATATATATAACTAATTAGGTGTTACATGTGTTCGAAAAGTTTTCGACAATTTATGTGAGCGTTATTGCGAGGCGAACAGAGAAAGATAGAGAGAGAGAGAGAGAGAGAGAGGCAGAAAGTTTATTCTCGTCCACAGCGATATTAATCCAGTTGAACCGAAACCGAAAAAAAAGAACAAAAGTAAAAACAGAAAAACGGTATAATTCCTTGATCGTCGCGACCTAAAAGCGATTAGGACCACTCTCGTACAATTCTTCATTTTCACAGAACGAAGAAAAGATCACCGACAAATATAACAGTATTAACCCAGCGAGAAAAAAAGAAACACCAATTGTTCATATCTGTACATGAGTTAGAGAATATTCGTATTTATGATCGTCGACTTCGTGGCGTATAAACGAAACAGATGAGAAAGAAAATGAAAAATCTTCGAAAAGCACAAGAACGAGAGGAAAAAAAAAAACAAAACACGCAGTTTGTACACTTGTAAAGCTTAGAGCGGTGTTTTAGACGATACGTGAAGGTTATTGGAAATGAACAGTCGTAATGTACGAAGACAATACAACAACAACAAAAAGTATGTTCAAATTGGTTGATGTAAAACATTGGCGGAATTTCTCCCCTTTACTCTGAGCGAACCTGCTCCTCTTTCACTTTCATTCCATCCTTGGTAGTTCACGATTTTCCCTCAGGAGGAACTTTCAGTTCCTCAGAGTTATCGTTGCAAATGTATATCTCGTGCTGCTTAACTCGAAGGACCGCCAGAGCCGAAAAACCAACCACCAATCCACCAGTGTCGTTTAATATTTTGCAACCACTTTAATGATCAATTACCGAAGAACAAATGTGGAATGACGACAAAAAAAATCGTTTATTCTTAACGATACATTATATGGCGCGATAGAAAAAAAAACGGCGAATCTGATTCACCATTTTGATATCTTGGCTATCTGTAATAAGAGTATCGAAATATCAAACACCTCGATATTCTCCTCACACCCACACAAGCTCGGCAATGTCGCCCGTATGGCATATATAGTTAACATTTTTTTTTCTTCTCCCGAAACGCAACGTTTGAATTGCTCATATGGCATGCAGTTATTCAGTATAGTTTACGCTCGAAACGTGTCATTTGCATCCAGCTGGAGCACGTTTTTTTCGAGTTTTATCTTTTGAATAAAAAAAAAAAGAATGATGAAAAAAATGTATTTTTGGAGTAGTTTGGGGGATACGGCGGGTGGACTCACTGGTCGTCAATGAGAGCCGAATTTTTATTCACGCTCGAGCAGGTATCATAGCTGGTCCGCCACTTCGTTTTTCGGCTCGTCCGGCATGATGAATCGTTTCGCTTCCTCACCACCCCCGCTCATATTGTTGTTCGGCTCTGTTTATCCAATAGAAAAAAGAAAAATACGTTTATTGATTTTGCCTCTCAGGACTCATAAATGGCTCATCACTTTGCTCTTATCTCCGCTGATAATTTGGACAAAATAGACATTTTTAGGATACACGAAATACGGACAATTTCGACTGATCGACCTTCGTTCGAAAAAAAAACGTGAGCAGCGCATATTTTTTATGGCAAAAAAAGGTTAATAAACGTTGCGGTTGCAAAATTCGTGTTTTTTTTTCAACCATTTTACAAAGAGATTTTGTTCCGCTTCGAATAGGAAAGCATATAAACCCAAACAAACGTTATTTACCAGCGTTCAGGTCGTCCAGAATGTCTCTGCCGTTCGCATTGTTGAGCGGATCGCGATGAGCAATCGGATTGGACGTTGGTCCTGAAAATTAATATTTCACAGGTCGACAATAGCCTTGCAACGTTGAAAAGATAAACGGAATATTAAGGGCTTACATACACTTGGGTAGGTCAAAAAGATCGATTTTTCAAAAAGGTGCTCATTCGTAAGTACTATCCTTTGAGTGTCTACCCTGAAAATTTCATAAGGAATTTCGCAGTAATGACGAAGTTATAGCGTTTTGTAACTGTCCGGGTGAGCAACGACTAACTGTTGGGGCGCAGGTAGACGTGGCCTTTGTCATCTGTTTTACTATGAGTTTGACTATGAATGCGGTTGACGCGGCAAAAAAAAAGATCTAATGGAAGCGTCAACATCTAAGGAAGATCCGTCATATGGCCCAGGAATTGACGATTTCATGTAAGTTTAAAGTAAACCACTTATTTCAGTGTAAAGTGTACTCAAAACTTTAAACGCGTTTTACTCGAAACAGTGTTTTCAAAATCGGTACCAGAAATATCTCCGCAACTACTGGACCGATCGGGATCAAGTTTGGCACAGTTATACTTCACACAATAATCTACTAATTATCGAGCCGTTTTTTCGATACCTGGCATAGTTTTTTTTTTTTCATCATAAGTACTGAACGATTTTGAGGCGAAAAATCGCCTGTTTTATTCCAGTGACTGCCATGACCGGAAAAAATTAAATTTTTAAATTCCGGCCCGATAAGTACTAGTTTTATCTATCTACATTAAGAAACAAATATTTTTTTTCAGATAAAAAATGACAGAGGCACGTCTGGTACCGCAAACGCTGTTAACAAAAACACGTCCCAGGAAAACGACTGCAACTTTTTTACCGTTTGAAATTTTTTAACCAAATTTTTACACAACTTAGATAAAATGTCATACTTTAAAATGAATATCATGGTTGTTCAATAAAATTCAGTTTTATATACAAAAAAAATTCTTAAACATAACCTTACTTTTAGCCGTCTCAGGTGTATGTAAGCCCTTAAACGAAGATGGTTTTGCAGAAATATGAGTTTTTTTTTCATTGCACATGTTGCCTGGTGCGCATAGGACGATTTCAATGAGGCAACATATCGCGACGATGCGTAGGACGATACGAAAAATTGTTAATCCAGCAAGAGAGAGAGAGAGAGAGCGAGGAACATAGATAGACAATTAGACAAAAATGTTTTCCCGAAGACACCTGTACCAGTGCAAAACTCGGGTATCTCATTGGGAATTGGTCTGAAGAAAATTAATTCCCTTTTTGCCCGGATGAGATGAGTGGTAAAGTGTGTGCGACCGATAAGGAGTGAGAGCGAAGATGATTGAAGCGATCCGAGAGACAGCATTGTCCCCAAAGAGTGCGAAGATTGTGCGAGAGGGAACGATGTCTCGAAAAATTGTATTCGAACGATCTTTTTGGATCTCACAAGAAACATCACTTGAGTGTCTGCCTTCAATTTTGTTGAAATTCATATATGTGATTGGTGGAAAAGCTTTTTTTGATCGATGGAAAAACGGTTTTAAGGAATTTCGACTGGCTGGCAACTTCTTGCGAATAAAATTTCATGTAAAAATGAATTATTATTGGGCAATTTCCAATTCATAATATTGTTGAAAAATATTTCCAAGCAAGGAAATTATATTAATACTCATCATTTTTGCAATTAAATATAAATATGTTGCAATTCTATTTAAGAAAAAAAATACAAAACGGTTTTCTCCCGTTAAAACCATTTTTCCTTCGATAAAAAAAAAATACTTGTGTAATAGTTTTCCATGCTTTATGACATACAGTGAATAAAAAAAGTATTTGTACACCGCGTGTTTTCCAAATGGCCCTACAAAAAAAAAACAAAGCTTTAGCATTGTATTTTTTTTCTAACATTTTTGTCAAACATTTTATTTTTCTTCGAAAAAACAAAATGCTAAAGTGCGTTCTTTTTTTCGCAGGATAATTTGAGAAACACGCGGTGTTCAAATACTTTTTTTACCCACTGTATATGAGTTTTAACGAAATCGAATGCGGACACCTGAGTGTCGTTCCTTTTCAGTGAAAAAAAGCCCTGAGAAGGCCCTTTTATACGTTGGGTAAATCGACCTCTACCTTTCAGCATCGTAACTGAGAGGCGAGGACTTTGTCGCGTAACGCCCGGCGGATCTCCCGGAAGTATTGGAATCCCGTGGTACTTCATACCCCGTTGTCCCGAGACTGCAACGTCCACCGCTGCTTCGTCAACCGGAGCCAACTGAGCCTCGTCTCTGAAGACCCGCGTTACTACTGGGCACAAGAGCAGAATATACCGGAAAAAAGATTTTTACAGGGGCACTACGATTCGCGGAAGTCCGGGCGAATAAATTTTCTTTTTTACGAGAAGAGATCTAGCGGACTAGCGAATTCGAGATATCGCGATGACGGGGAGATCGCAGAGTCCGGAAGTAGGCCGCGGACAATTGAAGCGGACATTCCGACGCTCCTCGAAACTCGACGCCGAGACACGACTTACCTTCCGACGGCGTGATGGCCACGGATTTGCTTTCCTTTGGAGCGTCGACGGAGAGCTTCAATTTCTCGAGATCACTCTGTGCCTGCGGAAGGATGTGAAGTATGGCATTAAAATTTGGACGTTGGAATCCAACGGGATTTTTTTTTCTTTTCGTGTTGCCCAATTTTTCTTTGACACATTTAGGCTCCGAAAATCCTTGAAATTTGAGCTTCAACATTAGGGATCTATAAACCGAAACTGCAAAAAAAGATTTTAGATAATAATACAAATAAAGTCGTGAAGAAAAGATTGAAGATAAAATAAAAAAATGGAAAGATAAAAACATTTTTTGAAACCCTAGAACTCATGTACGGGGTAGAAACTCACCCCGGTCGACTTTTAAGGGCAGGTTACCGTTCATGATGATGAAAAGTTCGATTTTTTTTTTACATAATTTTCATCTTTATAGTATTTAGAACACGTGGGTAATAGGATACTTTCATATTTAAAGTATTTTAGAATTTGTTCATAACAAAATTAAACATAAATTTTTTTTAATAAAGAAATAAAAAATATATTAAAAAAAAATAAAAATCTGACGAGGTAATTTTATCATAACGAAGAAACGGGACATTTTTTTTTATATGAAAAAATTTAATTCTTGTTTTTTTTTATATAGAGAAATGTTAAAATAAAGAAAATTAAAAGAACGTAGGAAATTTGTTACAATTATTTCACGCTTGACTATAAATTTGCTAATGACTTATTCTCACAAGAATTTTACGGACTTCACGTTGTTTCCACGACATTGGAATTTGCAGTGTTAGGAGGCAACGAGTTCTTTATCCATTCTTTATTTCTATATTTTTATTATTTTCCAAAGCATTTTTTTACCAATTGAGGTAATAAATCTGTGAAAAAAAAAACACGTAAAAAACATTACAGTGATTTTCATAGTTAAAATCGGTAAAAAAAATGTATGCGATCAAATCTTTGCATGACCAATAAATCATGAAGTCCCATGCTTGTTAAGTACAAAATGCTCATCAACACATTCGTTAACAGCTATCTTTCCCAACTTCATTTTCATCCCTCAAATCTTTGGAAACTCTTTGGGCTTGAAGTTTGCATCGTTGGAACGTATGGATTTTTTTTCTTCCTTATTTTTATTAGTATCGAGAATTATATTTTATAGAGTTGGATTGTAGATTGCCAAATAAAGAGCCTAAAGAACTATCGTGGGATTTTTATAGCTTAAAGCTGTCAAGGAAAATTTAATAAAATCAGAAAAAAAATATTCATTTGCATTTCAACAATGCAAACTTCAACATCACGAAACCCTTAAGCTTTTTATTGTTCTATTCACCCAATTGCGTGATCCCAAAAAAAAAATCTAAATATCGAAAAGTAGTCGCGTTTTATGAAATTCTTAACTTACGGCCTCCAAGTCGGCCTTGAGTTTATCGTTCTCCTCCCTCTTGGTGTCCAGTTCTGTGGCCATTCGGTCCTTTTCCAGCCTAAGCGTCTCCAGCGTCGCGCTCCTGGTGGCGTCGAGTTTGTTCAGCGAGTCCAATTCGCTTTTGCACATGGTGAGCGACTCGGCGATTTGGTCGTTCTGCTTCTTCAACTCGTTCTGCACCTGGAGACGCACATGAAGACCGCCGATTTCTTCCTCCAGGCGCTTGTAGCGCCCTTCCACATTTTCTCGCAGCATTACGCATGTGTCTCGCTCCGTGGATCTGCGAAAGACAAAAGCCGAGTTTTTTCTTTGTATTACGGTACGCGGAGACGCTTGTTTTTGTTACCTGATTTTAAATTGTTCGCTGAGATCGTCGAGTTGACGTAGCAACTCGAGATTCTCAGTCGAGAGGCTCCACCAGTTGCACACGAGGAGAAAACAAGCGACGAGCAAACCACCTACGAACAGCGGCGAACATCTTCCACCTCCGACTCTCATACCGTCCAAGCCCATTATTATTTTACTTCCTACTGTCCCTTAGTGCAATCCTCTTGCCTAGCATTCACTTCGTATCTTATCACTTCCGGTTTGTAAATTCAGTCTTATCGTGTACGTAAATGTACGCGTGTATGTGAAAAAAAAAAAATGGGTTGGAACGTCCGGTGTTTCAAGGTATAACCTCAAAGAAAAACTCGAGATCCTTTCTGGACTTTGCGTACCTCAACGCGAATACTCGAAGGAATTCGAAGTAGTGAGCGATGCACGAATCTTATCAGTTGTACGTGAGAACTACACAATTTTTGCTTAACAACTATTTATTCTAAATAAAATAAGGACAAATCTGACAGATTTATCGTGCAATTGTGGACGTTGCAGCGTTTCCGTACAGCATGCACCGCGATAAATGACGCCTGATATAATTGCGTCTATCGATGCCACGAGAAGTAAAATTCTATGCTTAAGAAATTTCGTTTTAAGAAAAACGACCAATAATTACTGTCATTTTGTTGTACTGTTTAGCGTTTTTCGGTCGTTTTGTTTACTTGAAACGTCAACTTAAAACAGGCTGCATCTTTGAAGTTACGAAATACGCAATGTTACGCGCCCGTAGAGTGGCGCCCTCTCGGGTAACAGCGGATGTTGAAAAAATAGACTGGAGCGGAACGCGGCGGAACGATCCTTGGACTTTTTCACAAAAACTCCCGTGGATTCTGTATGTAGGGGATTCCCATGATTCGTGGCCACATACGACCATACGAGTGCGACATGTATGTCGACGTACATAGGATTTCCGTAGGTGGCATCCACACGCTTTGCTCACTTCGTACCGTTTTGCTGCCGCGGAGTTGAGTGGCGATTGAGTCTCGCAAATTGTTGCGAAAAGCCTCGAGATCACGTATAAATTGTCAAAACAAAAATAATCATATTTTTGTGTGAACGTGGCGCGTATGACCAAGCACCGAAGAATTCGCGTCGCAGTATCGTGATAACCTCCAAAAGTACGAGGTGAAAATGGCATTGCAATCTTTTAAGGTACGTTTAGAATATTTATTCCTTCTTGCAATCTGTTCTTATCAATTATTCATAAATTCAAATGGTTATATTCATTTTAATTATTCTATTTCACAATTCGTTACTTTCGCAGTCAGAGCTGATCCGAGCTGTGAGGAACTATCAGCAGAATCACTACGAACTTTGCAGCGACTGGAACAGCTTCGATAGATACGAGCTTGAATATCTTCGAGACTACATAGGATACGGTGTGTTCGGGCCGCCCCTCGAAAAAGATGATAATGCCAGAGACAAAGAAAACAAAACAAACGCGAATGGAAGCGACTGCCAATCAAAGCGCTTAGCTTATAACGAGAAGCAGTGCGAGGTTATTAACATGTTGTACGACAAAGTTATAGAATACTCCAATTTCAAGGCAAACAAACATAACGTGCTCTGCAGTATCGTATATAATGTTATATTCAATGAAAAACAAGCGCTGCAGGTGTACAAAAAAAGACAAGCCGAATTGACGATGGTGGAGACAAAAAATATCAATGCTCCCGAGAAGAAAGGAGAACAGGAGAAGATAGAATGCTCCGAAGCGGAGCTTCAATTTTTTCCTGTACCTGTGTTTAAAGTGAAATGGCACAGCAGCATCGAAACAGGAAAAAAGGATACGGCTGCTGGGACAGTCGACAAAGTTTATTTCATAGACAATGGAGGAAGAGTCTATGACGGATTCGCCGATTATATGAAAAACAATACGCTGCCGAAATGTACCATGGTCGTGCCGAAGGGAGGCGTGTATCAAATGGATCCAAATTCTTACACGGGAGAAGATCTCGGTGTCTCGGAGGTCTGGCTGGAGATCTTACCGTCACCTGCGAATGGCGTAACTAAGAAGGTCTTATTGGGTGGTGACATAACTAGCACGATTATTACCACTGCTGGTATGGCTGTTGGAATCACCGCAATGTTCACACCCGTTGGTCCAACATTGGCAATTGCAAGTACGGTTGATTCATCATTTTATTAATATTCATTAGTGCACAATGGAAAAGCGATATACATTTTCGATCATTATTTATTATAATATTAATATTTATACCGATATTTTAATATATATCAGATTTTTTTCATATTTTCGATATTATTGATATTTATCAAAATAACACCTATTTTTTTTGCTGTTTTTTAGAGCTGCTTTTTTAGAGTGCGAATTAAAAAAATATTGATCTGAAATGAAACCCCAATTTTGACGATGTTGAAGTTTATGGTACATCGTTGGAATGCAACGAAAATTCATTCTGATTTAGCATTCCTTCATTTTCTTCATCATTTAAAATTTTATCCTGCAGATTTGGTCTGTAAATTTCTGATGAGAATCCTAAAAAACATTTGAATGATTTTCGTAGCCCGAATTGGTAAAAAAAAAGTTCGGGTTACTAAACTTTCATTGCGCTCCAACGATGCAAACTTTAATATCATCAATTTTGATTATTTTAATATTTATTTATTTACTTATTTTTTTTATTATAATCAGTCTTACACATTTCGAAAATCAGGTCTTACGAATTAAAAAATAATTAGGTACGTTACTCTTTTTACCTAATAAATCAACGGTTAAAATAAAAGTTCCTATTAAACCTCTCACATTTATAAGCTCCAATATCTTTAATACTGATAATTAAATATCTCTTTTAAAAACATCAACAGAAACAACAACGAATAACAAATATCGAACTGGGAATTTGATAATAATTGTGTAGTCAGATGACTTGTTGTATATAATGTAACAACTTTATAATCGTTACGTGCAACCACGTCTCAATTTAACATCATATTATTATCATAATTCATAGCGCAACCAACATCTTTACTTGTCTAAAACCGTTGTTATTCCACAAATGAGAATAATGGAAGAAACGCAACTGGTCGAAAGACAATGGCATTCGTTGAAATTTCGGCACTTACAAAAAATATTGGCAGCCTTTTTAAGCCTTCTGATAACAAATACCAAGGGCAAATACATAGATAAGTCGTCACAGTTTGGCATTTTAAAGTCAAGTCAGCGTAGCGCCATGCATGAAGATAAAGTTATTTTGATAAATAAAAATGCGCATTTTTGTTGTATTTTAGGATAAGAATCAATGGTATATATATCCAACATGAATATCAATGGATCTATATCGTGATATATATATATCGGATATATATCACTTGATATACAGGGTGGATCAATAACTATTAGCACCTTGGATATCTTCGAAACTATAAGGTTCACAGAAATATTTGCTGAAATGAAATTGCACAGTACGAAAGGGGCCATCCGATAGCGATAATAGTTTTTTTTCAGGTGGAGGTACTTCGGGCATTTGAAGGTCAACTCCATTTTTTTTAAATGGATCGGTATGTTTTTTTTCTGTATCATGAAAGAGGAGCTTAAAACGAGTTCAACGACCTATAACATAAGGTCATTGAAGGTCATAGAAAGTACAGAAAGGCGTTTATCTTACTTTAAACGTAGTAATTTTATTTACTACCGAAACTGTAAGTATTATCGCCTTTCTGTACTTTCTATGACCCTCAATGACATTATGTTATAGGTCGTTGAACTCGTTTTAAGCTCCTCTTTCATGATACAGAAAAAAAAAACATAGCGATCCATTTAAAAAAATGGAGTTGACCTTCAAATGTCCGAAGTACCTCCACCTGCAAAAAAACTATTATCGCTATCGGATGGCCCCTTTCGTACTATGCAATTTTATTTCAGCAAGTATTTCTGTGAACCTTATAGTTTCGAAGATATCCAAGGTGCTAATAGTTATTGATCCATCCTGTATATCATGCAAACTTTTATTAATATGAAAAATCATGACGCTGAAAAAATCATCGTTCGAATGCAACGAAAATTAATTCTCTATAATTACTTGATTTTTTTTTGGCCAATTGAGGCTGCGTTGATTGCTCAAACGTTTCTACGTATTCTCATTAGAAAATTACGACCTCGAATTTGAAAAAAAAAGCCTTTGGATAACAATAAAAAGTGAATTAAAAAAAAAATCTTTGCATTCCTACCGACACTGGTAGATGTGCGGTCGGGGTGCGGCTTCGGCGGTACTTCGAGTTAAGCAGCATTGTGTCATGGTCAATACTGGGAGCAGTGAACGTTTAGCCCTGCCCCAACTAGCGCATGAACCAGTGAGCGGAAGGCCACATCGATGTCGTTTAAGGTATTACTGGATGGACCGTCGGGCAAAAAGTTAGTCCGAAATGGGCGAATCCTGGATTTACACGCCTAGATCATGTCGTACATGCTTGGCCTTACAAATAGCTAATTTAATAATAAATTAACACTTAAAAAAGTTAATTTTCCACTTTTAGCGATTTTTTAATATCCATCCAGTAATACCTTAAATTTCTAGACTAGAATACTGCCCTAATGTTACCGAAAATAAATATTTACAAATTTTGCAGGCGCTGTAGGTACGGGCGTGAGCGGTTTATGGACAGCGGGTAGATCCGCCCAGCAATTGGCCGATCGGGGTCTTCACGGTGAATCGATAAACGTTACAGACCGAGCGGCGCTCGGTGCATGGATCGGTATCGCCGGTAGCACGTTGGGGGTCGCGGCAACCGGTGGCACTGCCCTTTTCTCACGCGCAATACGAACCGGAACGTCGATCGGTAGAGTCGCAACGGTTACCCATGACGCGGTACAAATCGGCAATTTGATCGTCAACGGGATTGGTATAAGTTACAAGAGTTACGATATTTACGCGACCTGGACCGAGACGAATGAAGTATCCGCACAGGACGTGTTCTTCTTCGCCGCGCATCTTCTCTTCTTCTGCAATGCCGTGGTTAACGTACGTCTAGCTCAAAATCTAATCGAAAGTTCCCAGGCGCAAGTGCTGAAGGATTACGAGGCGGATTTGCGCAGCAATCGACATCGCCGTGAATTTCAACGCATGGCACGTAACACCAGAGCGGCCGGTACCAACGATGTTTCCAGCAACGAGGAGATCATTCGCTCTATCAATAAAATCAACAACAAGGATGAATTTTTCCAATCTATGATTAGAAATCGAAAAGCTTTTAGCGCTTCGGGCGCCAAAGCATCGTTTGCCGACGGAAAAGTTAGCGTCAACTCGCTACTCACCATCGATCCTATCGAATTTTCAAACCTACCCAAGGACGCGCGAGCCGATATAATAAGAGGCGTCAGTTCCACTTCGAGCGGAAATTCCCCTGCTATCGGGGTGTCCAATTCACCTGGGATTAATCCGATCAATGTCGCCGGAGCCAAAGTGAAGAACGTGGCGAGTACGAAGCCACAAGTGTCGACCGGAAGTAAACCGAAAGCGTCGAGCGGGGTTGAACCGAAAACGTCGAACGCAGTTGAACCGAACGAATCGACGGCAACTAAGCCGAAAGATACGAGAGGAGTTAAGCCGAACAACGTGGCTGGAACCGAGTCCAACAATGCGGCCGCTTCCAAATCGACCGAGCCAGTCACAGCCAAGGTGAAAAATCGACCGAACGAGACGTCCTACAAGAATTACGACACAAGCAACGGCACGATACTCCGAGAATTTTGCATGAAACACTCGAGCGCCATGATGCGAACTTCACCTCCGCGAATCGCCGATTTTCAAAATGTACTTTGTGATCTTCGAACGCTACCCAACTGCGCGATAATATTCTGCAAATTGCTCGAGATGGCTTACAGGATTTACGAAGCTCTGCCGCGAAACGAGGATGTCGTGTTGGGAAAGATTTTCGGACTGATAGTCGACTATCTCTGGGATATTATCAAAACGTATATGTGTAAATTAAAACCCGGATACTTGGTCGACGATCCCGTAATGGCTCCTGTTCTCGACGCGCTCATGATGAAACTCTCGATCCAAATCGCGCAAACGGCGAACAGTTGGGTCACCGGTTTCAAGCAATGGTTGGAAGAACGATTTCCTGGAAAGTATAGATTTTCAACTAAGGAGATCGCCTAAGCATGCCACTCAATATAGTATTTTCGTCAGGGTGTTCCGGTATTTTTTTTTTCTTATTTGGCCTTCAAGTCTGGTGTGAATGATAGCAATACATCATTTTTTTCTCCGTTTCGTTTACACGGAAATTTTTTTCGGCGTTCAAACTTGGACGACTCGTAAACTGTTTAATGTTTGCCAAATACGGTTGGACATTCTTGAATTGGACCCTTAGAGCTGTATAAGACTTGTTTTTCTATATTGAAATGTTTCTTTGTCATATTAGAAAACTTCTTTCGATAGTGGAAAGCTTTAGTTCAATATGAACATTTTCATTTCAGACTGGAAAATCGGTTTTCACATTGGAAGATTTCTTTTCATAGTGGAAAATTTAATTGCATATGCAAAGATTGCATTTTATATTCGAAAATTTCATTTCAGACTGAACAACTTCACTTCATATTGGACAATTTTCTTGCATTTCGAAAAATTTATTTTCATTTTTGATAATTTAATCTCGTATTGGAAAATTTCATTTCATATTCGAAAATTTTATTTTAACCTTTTAAGAACGGGGAAATTTCCATTGAAATGGACTTTTTTTTTTACATGAAAGATATCAATAAAATCGATGAATTTCTCAATTGGAGTCCCAAGCCTAACTGCTGGTCGATATATCGACCAGCCCCGTCCTTAAAAGGTAAAACTGAATAATTTCATTTTCATATTGGAAAACTTCTTTGGTTAGTGGAAAATTTCATTTCATATTGGAAATTTTCTTTTCATTTTGAAAAATTTCTTTTCATTTTGAAGAATTTCATCTCATATTAGAAAATTTCATTTCATAAAGAATCTCGAATTACATTCATAAAGAATTTGAAATGGCATCTTATTACAAACTTAATAAGGCTTTGAAAAGCCTTATAAAAAAAATCGATATTATACATAATTTTTTTCTTACAAATTGAAGCTATTTCAAAAATGCCTTTTTTTACATTTTCCACAAGAATACACAAATATTCCAAATAACTCCAAATAGTGTAAAAATAAATATACAAAAATTCTCAAAAAGAATCTTTTCAAAACTGTGCTGGTCAGCTTCAAGAATATGCAACCACATGTATTAGAAACTAAAGAGTTGTTGAGTTATTCGGGTCCGAACGAAAAGAATAACCTTTCTATGTGAAATGAATGAAAAAAAAAAAAAAAAACATAATCGAGCCTTACGACTCAGGCCAGTGTTCAGGAGCTCAAATCTCCCATACAATTTTTAAATACCTGATAATATCTCTCGAAGCGTTAAAGATTGAGATTTTTCTTTGACACTCACTAAACATATCGTTGCAACGTCACAACAAAGGTCGATTTACAATTTAGAGATTACCGCATACTCCGTGCCTTACAAAACGAGCAGCAACGAGTTGATATTAGAGACCAAAATTTCGACTTAGCACGAAGGAATTTGCGTAGTTATATTCGTGATTTTTCACAAGTATACTTAATAGAAATGAATGAGCTCAATGCTGATGGGATTTTGAAAAAATATGGGATAAGCGGAATCGTGATAGAATAATATATGTCATTATATATTTATTTTGAGATTGAGCGCATAATTGCACTCTTGATTACATTGTATTCGTTACGCTGTATAGTTAACGTACAATAAATATCTATTGCTTTTCTTAAAATATCTGTCGATAATTATGAATATACATACGAAAAGGATATTTTGAAGCCGTTGTATCTATGTAATGTTGCCTATCAGCACATCTGGCCCTGAAAAGGGTAGGGGGCACATCCGAGTAGACGGCGGAAAAAATAGGTGAATTTTGGGAATTATTATCTCAAAAACTATTTGTCCGATTTTATCCACGTTTGTTTTATTCGAACGTATAAATATTGAGGTATATTGACAATTTTTTCAAATAAATTTTGACTGGGAGCTCTGTTATTGTGGTCGGCGTGAAATATGTCCCTTGAAGCGCGCGCAGTTAAACCCGAACTGTGCGCGCTTGAATCGTTCCTCCGACGGTCTCCAGGAAAAAATGTAGCCGTACACGCTCTTGTCAAACAGACTGTATATTTTCGTATACCGATACAGGAAAATTCAATCTGGCAGTGATCGTAAAATAGAATACTATTGTATTTTTGTATATGTGATATGTTGTTTAACGCCAGGGCCTGGACAATTGTTTCGAAGGCCCATTTTAATTTGAATGCGCAAATTGAGACGGAACAATTTGCGTTATAGTTTGGACGAGCAGATCTCAATGCTCAATAACAATGAAAATGCGTGTACGAAAGAAATCCGATTTTTATGAGACAGGGACGAAGCCAAATTTCATGGACTTTGGGCGATAAATGTGCGAGACTGCCAATTTCTAAGTTTTTTTTTTTTTTGGTCGCGAAGTGCAATGCGATGATCAATGATACCGCGTACTGTGACCGGGAGGGTCCCAAACTTCCATGTGGGCGTTTGTGCCTTCCATTGGAGGCGGGGGAGGACGCGATTTTCTTCGTGGAACTTTGATCTTGCCTCGCGAGGGTGGCGCTCTTCTATGGGGATCCGAAACGAGCCGTCTCATGTCGTCGATCGCGTCGGCATCGACTCGCCCCATTGGCGATTCGTCGCAATACGCGTACGGTTGATCCGTACTCCCTGGAGGTTCGATCTCGCATTCGTTGCTCACGAAAGCGTAATTTTTCCAAGTGTCGTCGTAATCTAGACGAAAAGAGAGATTGCGTGAAAATACGACGAGGACGATGTAAATTGCGGTTGAATGCTCACCTGCTCTCTCGAGGAGCTCCGACTCGCACTGGTCGTCCGAATAGTCATCGAGTGTCCGCGTTTCGTGTCCTGAGATATGAGAAAATTAGAGCTAAGTAGACGCGCGCATGATGTTCATGGTGTTATAATTATACACGTGTTGAAAATTGCATTTTATATTGTAAATTTTGTTTTATATCGAAGAATATTGTTTCGTATCGGATTTCACTTTCTAGTCAAAATTTTTGGCTCATATTGGGAAATTAAATGTTATAACATGAAGATTTAATTTTATATTGGGTAATATCGTTTTTAGTCGAATATTTCGTTTCATGTTGGAAAGTTTCGTATCGGATGTTTTCATTTTATATTGGAAGATTTCATATTCTATTCAAAATTTTTCGTTCATCTTGGGAAACTTCATGCCACATAGGAAAATTTCAGTTCATTCTGAAAATTTTCCTTCCATAAAACAGATTTACGTCTTATCTTGGAAAATTTCATTTTATATCGAAAAATTTCAGTTCATTCTAAAAATTCCATCTCATATTACATAATTGCATCTGATATTGGAGATTTTCATGTGACATTGGAGAATTTCATTCGATATTAGTAGATCCGCGAATAAATTTTTATAGTGAAGTTTCGATTCGCCACAGTGGAAAAAAAAAGTTCAAACTCCCGTCATGTTGTTTCAACTCTAAAAAAATGAACGTGTTGAGATAGCAACCTTGGGCATGAGGTGGTGCAAAGTGAACGCCGGGACAATAATCCTTGTTGTATTCGTCATAAATTCCATCATCCTCGTCGATAAATCCAGCTTCGTTTAAATCGAGATTTCGTGGAGTGCAAGTTCTCGATCCTGCGTGACATTGAGATATTTCATTAGCGTAATTGGAAAGAAAAACTGTAAAAAGTTTCGCGACAGTCACAAGCGCTAAAGTCTCACCTGAGCTTTCCGGGGGCCGTTCGTAACGCGAATAGTCGTTATCGTCAGGAATAGTTCTGAAACATTAAAGAACACTTTCCAAAAATTCCTTCGTACGCCCTTCCGTGTCTAAAATCTCTTTCCTGTGCCCGTAACAGGCTATATTATAATCGAGTTTCCGGTTGCGTGTTCCAATCCGGGAACTCGGTAAAACTGGATGGCTGCTTGGCACGGGGGATTGCCGCAACCGCGTAGTTCCCGAATTTTGGAAAAATACAACGTTGACTAACGCGCATGGTGGCATATCCAGTCGCGTCTCCACCCTCCTACGCCTCGACGATATCGCGCACGACCTGCTCGATTCACTTCCCGCGCTGGTATCCTTCTTTCTCCGGAACTTCGTGTCGCGATAGTTATGCAGAAGCGCGTCGGCTTCGCTCAGATCGAGATCTCCCACCAGATGAGCTGTGGACAATTATCGTACAATTTAATCCGATACGATTTCCCGCAAGTTCAATGAAGAGCCTCCAGTTGATTCTCTGATCGATTTAGGAGTTTCGGTTTAGCTTATCTTTAGGGGAAACTAGGAACGGAGGATTCTGTTGTTCTTGAGTAGGGCGCCAATTTCGACACATCATTTTTTTCGACAACGACACGATTAGTGCAATAAATGTTGAGTCTTGCATTAAAGATTATTATTTATCGATTAACGATCGATTAAAAATTCAGAGGATGCGTTAAGTATGCGACAAAAAATCTACTGTATAACATTTTAATCGAACGGTAACATTTCATCACGCGTCCCGAAACTTCTTAATTGATATTGGAACCTGATATTCTTACGAGATTCGTCGATCAACCGATCGATGTAACGACTCCTGCCCCAACAAGGTCGCGTCTCGACGCCTGCGATCTCGCTCCTCTGTGCCCTATCGGAAGAAATATCCGCATCGTCAAGTCGTTCCGCCTCACTTCGTTACGTAAAATACATAGTGCCTTATCAATATGAAAAAAAAACTTCGATATCTTACTGAAATATTTTTCGCAACGATTTCTCGCTGTGTTTCGTTCTTTCGTGTTTCTTCGTCGGACTTTTGCAGATTGTCGATCCCGCCGTTGCGTTCTTCGATGCGTTTACCGCATTCTCTTCGTTCATTTTCACCGCGGAATTCTCGTTTCGCCCAGCCGTTTTATCGACGACCACGGCAGTTCGGGAATTCGCCCATTTCGACAGAGGCTCGGTCGACAGGGCGTAGTAACCGTGGATTCCGAAGTTTGGAATTTCTTGAACGGCAACGTATTCGCACATGTCACCACCGATCGATGTCACTACGCGCGGGTGAGCACGCGCCTTTGACTCGTCACCCGGGGTCATAGATTTATCAATTTTTGTCAAGTGCAGTATCTCTTGCGCCTGTTGGAAGATTTTTTGTTTTCGTTAGTTTCTTTTTTTTGTGAGAAGAAAATGATGGAGTTTGGAGAGTTCAATATTTCACGTCGCTTGACTGTTGACATTGGATATTACAATATAAAAATATCTCGACAATGTTAATTTTTATCGAATGATAATATTTATAATGACGATAATAGGAATAATAATTAAATGCAATAGTGCCTGTCATTGGATCAAGACATCCAAAGAGATTGGGAAGGGATAGGCAGGTCAACTTTCAGTTAATACTACAAAGCGATCAAAGAAAATACAGGAAAGGGAAAAATATTGGGAGGAGGAGGGGATTATAGGACAGGTTTCGGGTCTGACGACCTGAAGTTGTGAAAAGTTTTAAATGTCATGAAATTACACTCGACCCTGAAAAAGTCATGAAAAATTACCAGTCTACCTGATTTTTTTATGTCATGAAATGTCATGAAAAATTACCAGTCTACCTGATTTTTTTAAAGATCTCTGCAGCGCTCATTATCATGACCGATTTTTCTTTTAATTTATCCTATAGTTTCCTAAAGTTTCTAAATGTATGTAATATTTTTCCAGATGTTCCCAAAATATATTTCCTTACAGCAAACTTGAAATGATGTCTGTCTCGCATTTTTTACTACACATGGAATTGTACAGTTTGGTGACTTTTCGTTTATTTTGTACACTTTTTATTGGCATACAACACACATCTGTTTCAGAGAACAGGATATAAATATAAAAATTTAGAAAATTGATCGCACTAAAAGAATTATAAAGTATACTTTTATACCAGAAAGTCATACTAAAAGTCATGAAAAAAAACCCTATTCTTTGCCTTAAAAATCCTTAAATGTCATGAAATTTCAGTTCTGGTCAAAATTAGATACCCTGTGGAAACAGTCAAGGAGGAATGACCAAGACTGACAAGGAACATCACTCAAGTGTCCGCCTACGATTTTGTTGAAACTCATATATGTGATAAAGCATTGAAAACTATTAGACACTCAAAGAGAGGCGTGTTGAGGAGTGATTTTTGCAGTGTCACCCACGAGCAGTCCACCGATCTGAATGAAACAAAAACGAAGAATCTTCTAATGTAAAGCGATGAAAAATCCACTCTAGAAGTATTGAAAGCATTAATTTAAGGAGTGAACCACCCCTTCATTTGCCTTTTTCTCCACCCCGCACTTAGGCGGACTGCATGGAAATGAATGAAGTATCATTTTGAAGGGGGAACAGAATCCAAGTTTACAAGTTTTTACGTTTTTGCCGGACTACACACTCAAGGGTGTAAACTACTCCTTACGAGAATTAATCCATGACAGTCGTGTTCTTATATGAAGAATTATCTCCGGTGCCGCGAACCGACTCAGTACATTTTTTTTTTTACAACAAGTCTGCAGATTTCTTGTTAATTGTCAATTACTTTTGTTACTCCGGGTAGCAATTCATGCAAATCTCCAGGAGGTGGTGCATTCCCGAACACACCGGTGAGCTCATTTTCCTGCATCCCCACAAGCAACAGCTTGAGATACTCGACGTGAAGATCGTCCGCCGGCGAGTTTGCATGAACTTCTCGAAGTTTTTTCAACCAGAGAGCCGCCATAGCTCGATCTGACAAAGAATTCGAGACGTCTTTGAAATGAAATACGCGCTATTTTGCCAATGTCTCGCTTGCTTGGACGATATATTTCAACCTTTTGCATTGGGAAGATCGAGAATGAGAGGCTTGGTGAATTTCACATAAAAATTGAAGTTGTCCATGTTGCCAGTTTTCTTCGACATCCGAACTCTTTTCCTCGTTGTGCACCTTTCAACCGAATGACTCAATAACGAGAAATTACCGATGGGTAATTGGCAATTCTTAGCCGCTTCGAAAAACAAAATTGAACTGTAGGGGGCGGCTGTCAAACTTTGTCACGGCGAGACGGGAGGCCCCTGTCAAAAAAAAAAATCAAAGATTACGAACAAGCGACGTGTGCAGTCTGAAATAAGAATAAGCGTTTCAAAAAAATGTACAATTTTAATATTAAAATGAAATATACAAATCCATTTATAATGTACAGTATTAATAATATTAACCCTCCGTAGTGACGCAAGGTAGAATCGAACTGTCTATCAACTTTGGACCTAAATATATAATAGGCTTCGAACGGGACTTTAGTCGCCATATACCTGAGGGTTAGAGTATCAATAGGTACGAACCGATAGTAATTTGAATCGAACGTTCGCATTCACCTGACAGCCGATCAAGCAACATCGTGCGCGCGGCCTGGGTCGGTTCTTCCCAAGTACGACTAACAAGAAACATCACTTAAGGGACGTTTCTATTTTGTTGGGCAAAAAAATGTTTGATTTTGCTAGAACTTTTTGAAGAAGAGAAAGGTGTACTCTATGGGCCTGGCATAGCAGATTAGGTGTAAGTATGAAACTTTTCATTTTATTCGCACATAAACTTCAATTTAACTTTAAACGCGTTTCTCTCGAAAACCATCTTTTCCAAGTTTGCGGAAGTGCTCCTACAAGCCCTGAAGGAGCAATCGTTACGAAATTTGGCAGGCACGTGTACAACAAACGTCTTCATTAGTTGAACTAGAATTATAAAAAAATATATTTAAACGTTTTTATTTTATGAACAAAAAAATGGCAAAAATTTTTGGTATAAAATTAAACTTCCCCTTCGAACGCTCGCTAATTTTTTTTATTTTTCAATTTTTCTTCTTGATTCTAGTTCGCCTTATACACAATATTGTACAAAGTAAAAAATGTTTGGGTGTTTTGCTTCAGATCACCTGTCCAGGACTTCGGACTTCCGCAAGCGAAGAATATCATCGCCGGTACTCCCAGTACCAAGTTTTGTCAAACTTTAAAAAATATTATCACGTTCAATAAAGACCGCTTGGTAAGTCTACCAAATTTCAATATTCTATATTTAATATTTTTCGCATAAAAATTGGTGAAAAATCGAACATTTTTCGGCGCAACAAAGTAGAAACCTCCCTTGAGTGTCCACCTTCGATTTTGTTGAATCTCATATGTGTGATAAAGCGAATGTGAACACTTGAGTGATGCACCTTGTAAGACTTTAATTGTGTTGAAAAAATTTCTATTGTCTTCCCCCTTTTTGTGTGATTAGAAAAAGTGTGAAAACCGTAAGTTTGCCTGTGGTGCGCGTAACATTTTGATTGCGGTAACTTATATAAATAACGGAGTCATTTGCTGTCAGATGGTATATCATTTACGCAGCCGGGCGTCCCAATCGCAATTGCCAAGTAAGAATGATGGCGAAACATCCGAAGAGGAGGAAGATAATGTAAGAGAAATTTCGCAAGGCAGTAAATTCGAAGTCTCGGACGATGACGGAATTGAGGATATGGAGATTGAAAATGCGTCACTGATCTGTCGCATTTTGGAGTCGCCGGCGCGAGGTTCCCTAGCGTCGCGTTTAAGGGGGAAAAACGGTTTTGCCTGGCAAACAGAAGCCCCGCAAAAGTGTTCAGGTGTATTTGAAAATTCCCTAAGTTGTTTTGTAAATCCTGCTTATTTTGCATTTCTTTCTAGATCGAGTGAATGAACACCAGCTCGTGATAATTTCTGGAATCAACGGCGAGACGTTGCATTGTAACAACATTTGGGAGTACTGGAAAGTTCTATTGAACCAGCAAGTTGGACTAAATAATTATAATGATAAAAATAATAGTACCAAAAATAATAATCTTTGTTTCCAACATAATATTAGGAAGAAATATTCATATATATTCCATTTTTTTCACAATTCTACATTTTTTTCTACTTCCAAATCGAGCCTGTTTCAGAATAAATACCTTTATTTGGAACGCGCACTTTGTTGCTATTTTTTGCCATAAATATCACATCTAAAGAATATCACCTGCAAATTTAAGTTGAAAATATAAAAAATTGACAAGTTTATAATTTTTGAAGTGGAAAAGTCTCCTTTTTGCGCATTGTCCTCTTTATAATCTTTTTTTAACATGTTGCCGTTTGTTTTTTTGTATAAATCGACTTTGCGTACGTAATCTGCGATATTCAAAGCATGTTCCGTAAGTTTTTCATCCACATCGTACGAATATTTTTCTCACGATCGTTTTTTTTTTTACTGACTGGGTAAAATCTATCCGGTGTGACTACCGTGAAATTTTCCAATAGTTTCACTACGGAGGGTTAAAAAATGCACAATATTTTTTTTATTTATTTCCGAGTAAAATTTGTTATTTTCGTTACGCAGATTCGTGTCTGTTGATTTCTCCGTGATCGGATTTAGTAACGAGTTCATAGGGCACTTGCTTGATCGATTTGCCTGGCGCTTGCGACTTTCGTTTCCAGCCTCTTGCATCCGCCAGTGGCGTAAATATTGTAAGGCGAAGGTCCGTAAATGACCGTCGACAATACGTCCTGTTTCATCAACGATGTGGGCGCTTCCGTATATTGATCCTTATCGAAAGCGTCTTTGACGCAAAGCTTGACGTGCTCCTCCTCGAGTGGAAGAAAGGGCACGTAATAATCGATCAGCGACGACTCGATTGCGCTTCCGTTCAAAAAACCATTGTTCTCTCTCAATGCATCGCCGCTTATCAAGTTCTCGAAGTCTTGGAGCTTGAGCGTGTTGCGTTTCCTTCCCTCCAACCAAAATTTCAACATCTCCCCGAGTATACCAGTGGCACCGGCGTTCGAGAGAAATATGAATATTGCGCGGTTGCTCCTAACGCGTATTCGCTGCGACTTGTACTCGATGAATATCGGTTGAGCGTAATCCATAAATGGCAGGAGAACGTCCAAAAGGCCTTCCGGCATTTTGTGCACCTCGTCGAACACGAATATGGAACTCTCGCATTGCAGCAGCGTCTCGACCACGATGTTCTTGATTATTTCCTGTACGCAAAGAACGAAATATTGCTCGTCGTGCTTATCGATATCGATTCGATTACCGCTTGTCTTTTTGAGACGCGATATACATCTACAACGATCAAAAAGTCGAAAAGCAAAAAAAGATGAATAAATTTTTTTGCAAAATACAAAAAGGGATATGTGAATATTTTCGAGAAATAGAGGAAGTGTGCAAACATATGAGTAAGGAGGGAGGGAGAGGATAAAGCGATGTAGCAGAGGAATAAATGAAGAAAAAGAGAGAAATGGTAGAGAGTACGGAGTACAAGAATGCGGGGTATAGTAATTAAGGTATTACTGGATAGATATTAAAGAATTGCCAAAATTCTTAAGAAAATTTCAGGAATGATAGTTCTTGATAGAATAATAATACATGAATTATTTTAGAATTTTTCACTAAATAATTTAGTAGCTATAAACATATGAATTTAACACGGTCGCTTATAGGAAAACAGCTTCAGCAGACGATCATGATTGCAAAATGAATGGAACTCAATCGCCATAAATTCTGAAAATATTATATCATCAAGATTTAGGATCAAGCAATTGATTATGCTAAGTTTCAAATAAATCGACTGTGTAATTGTCGAGAAATTGATTAAAGTCATGCGGGGGTATCGCCTATTTTAACGATGAATTAATAGCAATCATTGGAAAAATCAATGTATATTGAGTTTTTGGGTAAATATTGATAATAATAAGATGACCTGAACGTATTAAATGAAAAAATTGAGAAATTTTTTTGTTGGACAGTTGAAACAGATGTACAGTCACTGACAGAACCTCAGTTAAGCGCACGCCAATATGGTCGGATTTGACTTCAATTATTATTAAAAGTGAAAAATTAACATCTCTATGTATTAATTCATTATTAAAATTAGCTATTTCTAAGGCTAAAAATGACATGATCTAGACTTGTAAATCCACGATTCGCCCATTTTGGACAAACTTTTTGCCCGACAGTCCATCCAGTAATACCTTAAGTGGATGAATATTTAAGCGGAAAGTTACAGTTTTGTAGAAAACATTTGGAAAAAGTTGTGCAAATAAAATTCGTTTGATTGAACTATCGGTTCTTCAAAAGCACTGGATCGATAAGTCCTCTGGATCCCAGGGTGGGAGTAGGAGCTGCAAAAATTCTTTTCCTCAGTGCGCAGTCGCTCTCCCGAGTCCTTCATCGATTTTCGCAACATTCTTTCATTATTCTCGCGACACATTTCAACCCAGTCGCTCGAATGTCCGAGCTTCTTTGCCGTTAGAAAAAATTCCGCTACTTCGTAGCGAAAATGAGTTTTCTCTTCACCTTGTGTTCCTCCAGTCGTCTCTGGGAAAAAGTGCTGCCGCTGAATAAGTGATAAAAATTACTCATCACTCCTAGCTTGTAGAAGCTGGAAACGATCAAGGAAGAGACGTAATTTTTCCCCGTACCGGCCGGGCCGTGAAAGCTCACAGCTAGCGCCTTGGGCGGAGCGGCAGTGGCCTTGTAGCCGCGTATCGCATGGACCACGGTTCTCTGAACGATGTGTTGTCCGTACAATCGCGTAGCGAGTTCTTGCTGAAGATCTGGAGTGAAATATTCAAAACGGATCAACATGAAGTGCAAGTAATCGAAATATTCGTAATAATGAAATTACTTAGTTTTGAGGAAAATTTCGAGAATGTAATTTCTGCAACGGTTACCTGTTACGTTTATCGGTATGTAATCGTCGTTGCAGCATTCGAATATTTTGCATTTTATTAATTTGTGATAGCCGGCACCGAGGAGACCGAGTCCGAGGCCACCTACGCCCAACGTCACAGGGTCGAAGAAACACGAGACGTAGTGAAACTTTAGCAGCGTCAGAACAATAATACTCAGAGTGTGTCGTATCCTCATGTTTTATATTTTGTCGCCGCTGGTTGCCGTCTCGACGACGTCCAAATGTGGAAAAAAAAGCGACCACCGTATTTTGCATGGAATGCGGTAGGGATTTTTCTTACCGACTGTCGATAAATTTACTGGTTCTATACATACATGAGGCATTTCACGCCATTTGACGTAGCCCGTGACCCCGATCATTTTTTATTTTCCTGATTTTTTTTTGTAAAAGTGTATCGCATGAATGGAATATCCACACCAATTTTTAGATTTTTATCTCTTTTCTTTTAGGAGTTATAATTTTTCAAAAAAATATTGATTTCGGAAGTTTTGGAAACGTTTAAACGCTGATAACTCCTGAACTAATTGAGATATCGACAAATGTCAGTATATAATTTTTTTTCATTTTGAATCATAGTTTCATGAAAAAATATGAAAAAAATTATCAATTGTACTGGACCACGTATTTTTTGCTTCGAACGTGTAAACTATTTTTTTTTAATGATCGCCATTTTTTATTTTTTTCAAACAATTCTCTAAAATAGAGTTACCCGTTCTATGATTTTTAAGAGTAGTCTCATAGTGGGCCCATTTTTCCTTCTATTTTTTTTGCGAATTAACCATATTATTTTGAGAAGATTTTTTATCATTTTAATCTCCAATAATGCTATATATCTCCATTTTAATCTTGAATAATGCTAATAATGGAACGGTTTTGTTTTTATTTGTACTGATATTAACGAAAAAGAAAATTTTTCGCGCAAAACTAATTTTTTCCACTAATAATAATATTGATCAATACAAGTATGACAATTTTCAATCGGATCTCATAGTCATAACTATTTCAGTTTCGAATCGTTTACCTAAATAAAATGAACTAAATTGAGAATTATATAGGAATACGTGAATTTAAAAAAAGAATGAAATTTTATACATGCATATAAAAGGAAGAATTTCACTCTTTTTTAAATTCGCGTATTCCCATATAATTCTCAATTTAGTTCATTTTATTTAGGTAAACGATCGAAACTAAAATAGTTGTGACTATGAGATACGATCGAAAATTGTCATACTTGTATTGATCAATATTATTATTAGTGAAAAAAAATTAATTTTGCACAAAAAATCTTCTTTTTCGTTAATTTCAGCACAAAGCCAAACAAAACTGTACCATTATTAGCATTATTCAAGATTAAAATGGAGATATATAGCATTATTGGAGATTAAAATGATAAAAAATCTTCTCAAAATAATATGGTTAATTCGCAAATGGTTGGGTCACTCTATTTTAGAGATTTTTTCGAAAAAAAAAAATGTCAATCATTAAATATATATATATATACATGAATATTTTCAAACAAGCGCGGAACTTTCTAGCCGACTGTTGGTAAAGCCGTGCCGATAATAAACGTATCAACATTCGCCGCACACTGTTGTAGCGCTTGCATCGACTACTCGTGTTTCAACCTGTTGCGCTCGCAGTCCCGTGGTATGCCGACGAAAAAAAAAACAACGATAACGTAATATCTTCGCACTCCCTCTCCCTGTAACCCACGCAGCATCCCCGTCTATGGTTGTCGCGCATCACCGAAATTCAAACCGGGCCCGACGACCGTTGAGATAGAGAGAGACAGAGAGAGAGAGAAAGAGAGAGACGAGCGAAGACGCTCCGAAACCTACGACGCTAAAATGCATCGCTCCCGTATTCACATTCGATTTTTTTTCCATCGAAAGTCATAGTGTATCATCCGAGCCAAGTTCGTCGCATGTATCGTTGTGTAGTGAAAGTGCATTGTCGAAAATCTCACGTTTCTACGATATTCAAATTGACCGCTGTACGCGAGGATAAAAAAAGCGAGTAAGTTTTGCAAAATTTACGTTGAATTTATTATCTACGCTGCTGATAGTCTTGAACGTACGAATAACGTTTTCGAGCTATTGGAAAGATCGTGAAAAGTCATTTCGTTACATTGTATTCCATTGTTCCGTAAATGGCCGGAAGTATTGACTTGCAAACGCGATTGAAGAAGAGAGAAAGAGAGGGAGAGAGAGAGAGAGAGAGAGAGAGAGAGAGAGAGAGAGAGAGAGATCGAGAGAGAGAGAGTTGATACGTGAGTGAATTTCGTTGAATTTTGCATCGTTGAAAAATAAAAATTCATAATTATATATTTATCACTATTTGATTTGGATTCGATCCGGAGAGGAGATCAATGAGAGAAAAAAGTGAGAAATAAGGTAGTCATATTTCTCAGGCACCGTAGGCTGCTTTTAATTGTTGACCTCGCATATATGTGACAAAGCATTGTAAACTATAAGCCACGTATTTTTTTTTTATCGGCGGAAAAACAGTATCAGGGGGAAGAAGCCTTCAAAGTGCAAATGAAAGACTCGGAGGACATACCCTCAAGACAAATGTAATAACTTCGAATTATGAGAAACCATTGAATTGTTGTTTATAGGAATATTTCGAATAAGCGGATACATTTTAAACCCCGAAAAGACGATTGTCATGAATAAATTCATGTAAGGAGTAGTTTAAACCCTTCAGTTTGCCGTTCAGCAAAAACGCAAAAAGACGTAAACTTGGATTCTGTATCAGTTTCAAAATGATATCTGTTTAATTCATTTTCATGCATTCATTTCTTTGACAGATGGATTTCTCCCCCCCCCCCCCCTCCTTAAAACAGTTTTGTTGCTGATAAAAAAATACCTGTCTAATAGTTTTCAATGCTTTATCACATGAGGCTCAATAAAATCAAAGGCTTAAGTGACATTCCTTGTGAGGCAAGGGTTGATAATTAAGATGGTCTTGAAGTTTGTAACGTTGAAACACAACGAAAATTCATTTTTATATTTGTATTTCCTCATTATTATTATTTTACAAATGATGTTTTTGCTGATGAAAATTATAGACATCTAAATAAGCGACTTAAAAAATGATTAAGAGATTTTCGTAACAAAAAATAGTCATAAGAAACTTGAGCAATTGCGGAATAATAATTTTCGTTGCATTCCAATGATGCAAACTTGAGTCTCATTAATTAAGGAAGGTTTCTACTTTGTTGGGCCATGTTGTTTTTTTTTCACGAATTTGGGCTGAAAATCCATAGGCTAAAACAAAGTCAAATGTTTTTCAAGGTCCTCATTAAAATTCTACAACATAAATTGGCAAGATTATATTTTCGATAACAAAAATAAAGAAATCAAGAAAAGAAAAGAATTTCCGTTGCATTGCAACGCTGTAAATTTGAACAACGTTACACCTTCTGCTTCTTCGTAAAGTTCTTCTTGAGCCGTCCACTCCAGTCTTCGGGCCTATCTTGCCTCCCTTGATGCAGCAGAATGTGTGGCGTCAGCTTTTTTCATGCGCACTATATCCCTCTTGTCAGCCATTTATTTTGCTTTGGGTCCAATTGTGATGCCTATCACTTCTATCATAAGCAGAAGGCGGGTAATACCTTAGATGAAAATAAATGCGGCAATAAAAGATGCCAGTTTGATAATTTTTTTGGAGCAAAAAATGTGGCTATACCCGATACAGCAAAATAAAAAATAAAAAAATTTTGGCCCAACATAGTAGAAACCTCCCTTAAGTCGAAAAAAAAAAATAAGAATAAAAAACCCCTCGAAAATTGACATATTTTTCCGTTGACTAAAATAATATTTTTCCAACTAGGAAAGTGACCAGAAAAAAAAATCGGTTCCAAAATTATTACCTCACGGTATACAAAATAACATCGATTATTTATTCGCAGCGACGAGGGAATTGCAGAGCTGGGAAAAAATATTGGGCGAGTCCCAGGCTATTTCGATATGAGCGACTATGGGGATAACATCAAGTACAAATGGACGCCGGAGAGCACGAGTCTGTTGGTGTCCGTGTGGGCGGACAAACAGGTCCAGAAGCAGCTGGCGTACGCCGAGGGGCCGCAGCCCATTTGGGAAAGCATCGCCAGGTACATGAGGAAAAAAGGGTACGCCGTGTCGGCCAAGCAGTGCAGATCGAGAATGAAACACGTGCTTGTTTGTCATCGCGAGGCCAAGAGAGCCGGCACGAGCGCAGGTGTCGAACAGTATTACGAGACCATCGACAAAGTGCTTAAGAACAAAAAGTGTGGCTCGAACGACGAAGACCACGGTATCGATACCGTCGGTAAGTTTTCGTCGCCGTAAAACTTGCTTCCTGATTCAGTTCAAGAGTAATAGGAATGTTATGCTTCGCGTAGATGCAACGGTGCCGGTTAAATCACCTCCGAAGGATGTAAAAACGAGCAAGAATCTTAAAATGCGATTCGACAAGTACAGCGAGCCCATAGAGTCCTTGATAAGGACCGAGGCGCTCTCTCCTATTTGGCATCTCGCCCGTAAGTAACGCTCTCGTGTCACACAACTTACGAAGAACATTCTCGGGCGAATAAACCCAAAAAAGCTTCGGAAGCTTCGGATGTGGATGCCCCACCATCCCAGAAAAAAAAATCGATCGAAAATAATTAAAATCAAATAATCGATTAATTTTATTCAAGTTTCACTCAAGCAAGCATAAAGAAATCATTTAACAAAACTTGAAATATTTCCTTCGTCGTAATTTCGTAATTTGTACACAAAAAGTAGCTATTTCGTTGTGTTAATTAAATAGATATTCAAATTTCGCAATTAAGTTAACTGTGGGCGAGTACATTAGATTTGCCGGCTGATAGACAACCAGAAGAATACTGGAAAATCGACATTTACTACCAAGTAGTAGATAATATCACTGTAAATCTAAAACGCTGATTTTTTATATTTTTTGATTTTTTAAATAATTTTTCAAATTGGATACGAATTTGTCGTATCCAATACGATATAAAATGCCATGAGAAAATCGTCAGAAAATTGTTTATAAAAAAGGAAGTATGCAATATAATTTAAAAAATCCTACGTAGTGCCTCGGAAAATATAATTCTAAATATACAGTTAAAATTTCAAGTGAATCGATTGAAATTTGTTTGAGTTACGAGTCCGGCCGACTTTAAAAATGTAGTTTTGAGATAAACGCGTTTAAAGTTAGTTCTCACGCGTTTAAAGAAAATTCTCATGAAGAACATTCCCATGGCAATGCAAAACCCATAAACCTTTGTTTTCCACAGAAGAGGAAGAATATCCGGATTCACCGGAATCGCACGAGACCGTTCTGGCCCAGCCTTACCGAACGTTCTCGCCGACCCGCGACGCAGCGACAAACACACTAAACGCTCGTTCGCAGCTACTGACGAAGGGTACGCGCCGTAGTATTGACGAGCCACAGATGCGCCGTGATTCTCGTCCCGTGAATTCCATGCCGAACAATCGTTTCGGCGAGATGCTTTATCAGAACGCCGTACAGAACGTTCAGAATCAAATAATACAGGAGAACATGCAGCAACGTAATTTTTTGCAAAATCAATTTTTGCAAAGTGACGAGATACCGGTGATGATGCAACCGGGACAGTTGTATCGTCGCAACGATGCGTTTTACGTGAACGACGAGACCGCGCCGTCGAAATTACGCCCCGGTCGATTCGACGTCCCGATGACCTCCAACGAGCCGCCAAACATCAATAATCCGATGAGAATGCAAAATCAACTTCAGCAAAATTGCCCGATCGACAATCGCGCGGTTCCCCAGGAACCGCGACGAGGCAATTTCGCCCAAAATTTGACAATGAATTACAAGCATTACAAGGAGGCGGCACCGAACGTCGCTTTCCTCGGTGCTGCGAACAACGTTATCGAGAATCGACAACGCTCGACGGCAAATTATTCACCCGAGACCGCGGTCAATCTAAACGAGGCGTTTTGCCAGTTACACAAGAACGATAGGAATCAACGTTTGATGAACGAGAGCTACGAACAACAGCAACCGATCGACAACGAGGTATTGCGCGCCTTGAACGCCACGACTGTCACCAACAACGCGACCTTCAACGACGATACTATCTCGATCGAATTCCTCGAGGGATCGCGATCACCATCCGACAATGAAGCAGCCAACGGCACGAAAAGCTTGTCCGGCAATTCCGACAGAATGCCGAGCGTACCCGCGCGCAAGAAAAAGACACAGAAACTCGAGCAACTCATGCTTAACGCTATTACTTCGCAGACCGAGGTCGTCAACAAGGTAATTTGTCCAAAAAGCTGAAAAGTTGTTTGAATGTACGGTTTTTTAGGGCTATGGAGTCGCTAGGAACTCATCAATTTTATGTCCGGAGCCGACCTCTCTTTCTCTTTCTTCTTTTCTTCCTTTTTTTCTCGTAACCCTTGGGTTTAAATGTCTGAAATAATGCATGCAACTAGCAATCAGCGAGTCGTTTCAACGTTATTGCGGTTACTCTAAAATAATGATTTTCGGGGAAAAAAAATTAGCAGAACGATTTTAATTCGACAAGATTATACCCGCCATTTTTTCCGCATGACTAGAACATTTCCACGCGTAAAATATTAATAATTATCGGTTTTCTTGAAATACTGTTGGTCCATCAACGACAGAATAATTTTGATTCATTTACGAAGTTTTTGTAAGTAATTCGGCTTTAATACCACTTTAGCGCTTGATCGCGGTCTCGCCCGCGTATTTCAGTGTGAACACCCATTTCCAAGGTGTATTTTTTTTTTGTTTTGGAAATTCAATTTAGAGAAACGGGTATATCTACAGTATTTAGTATTTCACAGCTATATTTATACATGTTTGAAGTAACATCTTAAATTTTTTCAAAGTATTTTATTCGAAATTGTACATGATATTAGATGTTGCGCAGATCATGTCGCGAAATTTTTTTTTATCGTTGGGCGTTGTGATTGCGGCCGTTCTTGTCATCTGAAACAAACAATTTTCTTTAAATTCTATTGACGAATGTGGTTATCGTTCGGAGAATCGTAATTGAGAATTAAAAAAAAAATCTGTAGAAAAGTTTCGAAATTATTGCGTGAAATGTGAAATTTTCCACTGCTCCCCATAAGAACAGGTGTAAAACCGTGAAATCTTTGATTGCCAATATCTCGGAAATGGAACGGTGAATCCTTGTAAAATTTTGCAGGTAATCATTTAATAGTGTCCTGAATGGGTGGTCAAAATAAAAAAAAATCTATATGAAAGCGCCTTGGCGAGACTACTACCTTAATGAAACCAGATGAAACATAGTGCAGGGAAATTCCGTAAGCGTTAATTTTTACCTACTAAAAGTTCAGGAAAAAGAGCTTCAGTCGTTTTCACGTCAAGCTTGCTGAAACGGGCAGAAAGACAAAAATTCTCAGCACCGTATCCTAATGCGAGCCGCTTAATTTTGTCCTAATTCTGCTTGTCTTATTTCTGTAAAAGTAGATTAAAAATAGCGAATATTTTTCACAACTCTGATTGCTGGTCCGCAGATATTGGCGGCCCAGGACGCGATGGTGTCGCGCTTTCTCGACGTGGATCGTGATCGCCAGAATCGATTGGAGGACCGTCTGGATCATCTGATGAACGTTGTCCACGCTTCGGTATTGAACAACAAGAGTCCCGACAAGGAATCGGACGCGAACAGCTTACCGACAGCCGTTCACCCATCGGAGCCCTTGATAACGAGTTTGGTTCCGCCACCTCGACCGGGCGCGATACCACCAAAACTCGATCTCGTGCCACCGAAGCCTTGCCGAGTGCCGTGCACTGTGGCAAGCGGGAATGTCGAGTTGATCAATCAGAATGCGATTGGTACGCGACCGGGAGTAGTCTCGCCGAAAAAGCAGCCGCAACCGGGCACAATCTGGTCGAAACTCGGTCCCGTCTCGCAATCGCCTTTCGTCAAGGCTCAACAACAATTGGGCTTTTATCGCGCAGGTCCCGCGACTAACACCGAGGCGCGAACGCAATCGTCCGCCGAGCGTAAAATTGTCCGAGAGATGGAGAGTCTCTCAATGGATCGGCGCGCGGCCATTTTTGAAACGGAGAAATTCCTCGAGATCGAAAAGCACACGGAGGAGCAGGCTGAAAACGCGAGAATAATCGCAAAAATGAGTCAAGAAGTGGCAGCGAGAAGGAAACTTTTTGATTCGCGCGCCGAACCGAATCCCGGAATAATCTTGTCGGCTGCTTTTTTAGACGCAGAACGTCACGTGTGCTCGACCGATTACGAGTATCCAGGATTGCCCGCCGTGTCGTGCAGTGCTGGCGTCGCAGGCGCTGATGACGAAGACGACGACGACTTGCTGCTTCTCGCCGGTCAAGTCGACAATTACGAGCGCCTCCGACGTTTGAATCTCCAATCGGTTATACACGACAATCCCTGCGACACTTCGACACCTGCCAAACCTACAATTCCGCAACATTTTCCAAGCCACGAAAACGACCATCCGCCCAAGCAAACGATACAACAATTGGCCGAACTCGTCATGAAGAGCGCGCGCTGGAGAGACGCAGCCGTTTACGAAAAAACTGACAATCGTTTATCGAGTGATCAACGTGCCGCCATTGCTCCGCCGAACGCTCCGCCGTCCCTCGTAAATGGCCTTGGGCCAGGGAGCGATGACGAGGCTGCCAGAAGAGAGAATATTACGGATCGGCGGAAATCTTACGCAGCCGAGATGGCTGAGAGAGAGAGTCGCAACAAAGCTCTGGGCTGGCTACAGGACAGATATTCTTACGGCAATGAGATACAACAGATTGTCAACAATGATCGCCGTACACTCCACGATGTGCCCAACGCTCCTCCATCTCGCAAGTCCTATCCAATGGGCTTCACCATGGAAAATTTGAATCCCCAAGTTCATCGAATCGAACGGCGGGTCGGTTTTCATCCTGATGTTCCCACATCGAACCCTCACGATCGGAAGAACATTGGCTTCGTCGGTACTTATCCCCGACAATGCGCTCAGCCGGTTGACGCGACGAGACGAGAGATTCTCAACTTTTACGATGACCATCGTCCCAAACACTCGAGCCTACCGCCCATCGACAAAAACATGATCGATCGTTACGTGCACGACTCTCGGGGGCCCGTTGCGGGAAAAGAGAAGAACAAAACCGAGGAACGGGACTCGGATGAGGATGAAGAATTTTTGGACACTACGATGAGTATGCAGCCACAGACGCGCAAAACTTCTATCACATCCAGCAATGCTACGAACGGAAAAGCCGCAAATTGCGTCGTTTCGTAGAGATCTGACTTTATTTTTTTTTTTGTTTTTTTTTGTTCAGGCGGTCGATCTGTGTGATAGCCAATTTTCAAGACTTTTTTTGGGTTCGTTTGAGTCTGGCTAAAAATAATGCGAATGCGTTATTTTATACTTGGTTCTCATAGACTTACGTTCAATCTGCAATGCCAGAATCATAGATCTCCTTTCCTGATCGTGCAGGGATTCACGATGTGGAAAAAAGTTGTTTTCAAATGCTGACACAGGTCGACCGCCTCAACGTGAGAAAATAACCACCGTCCCGGGAGATTTCGATTTATCGCTCTCGGAAATTGTTGGGAAAAATAGTGATATGTTGGAGATTGAGTTGCAATCAGAGCATTGCTCAATGAAAATGGAAATCATTGAGAGTTTCGTTGAAACAATGACACGAGCAACGGCGTGGTATTATTGTTCTTTTGTGTCTTTCTTGTGTTCGTTTGATTTATTTTACATTCCTAATGCGCCGAGGATATTTCGTTACATTATTAATCACGAGAATTCGAGGGGCAGCTGGCATGGGCTGAAAACTGATGTGGATACTTTGGAGTTTATTTGAAGAAAATGAATAACCTTTGTGGAAAATTCACCATTGGTCCGTCAAAATATACGCCGAAGCAACAAATTCTTTAGGAAGTTTTTTTTTTAAGTAAGGCGGTGCACCAATAGTCGGTCGGGGAGCTTTTTTTCGACTGAAACTCTCCAAGGTGGAATTTTTTCCAATTTTTATCATCGAACCTGGAACAATATTAATTAATTTTGATATAAAACACTAGAAAAGTACCAAAAATAAAAAAAAACATTATTTTCGTTATAAAGACTCATATTGCATTTTTCGGGGAAAAAAATGTCGATGAAAATGTTAGTTCCGAAAAGATTTTTCAATATTTTTTAAAAATCTTTGGTACTTCTCCAATGGTCGTTTGGGTTTGTCATTGACAAAGTTGGTTAAATTCCACCGCGAAGAGTTCCAGTAAAAAAAAATCGTACACGAATGTGAGCTACATTGTACTGAAAAAAAAAACTCACCCAATTTTTTTGTGATTTTTTTTTTCATTTTGAAGAAAAAACGTTCTAGAGAATTCATGATTTTTTAAAAAATCAACATAGAAGTTACCCGTTAGTTTTTGGCCCAACACGATAATCCCTTAAAGAAAATTGCTATAATATACGTGGCCGAACTACGTGCCACTGCGCAGTGAAGATTCGATTCTTTTGTTTTTGTTCTTCATTACTTTATCTCTTAGTTCGCGAGTATCGCGTCTGTTGAATTTCGCCCCAAAGTGCAATTTCGCTGTGAAGTATATATTTCGATACAGCGAGAGAAAGAAATTGTTTGTTCGCTTCTTTTATTTCGTTCGTTAAGTCGAGCGAAGTGAGGAAATTACAATCGGGAAGGCGCGTCCGAGGTGAAGCGTTGCAATAATTACGGTAGAAGCGAATCAACTTCTAAACCCTTCCAAACATCGTCGACACCTCCGCGTACTTGCCCGAGATACGAACGATCGTCGTATCGAGATTTTCTATATGTATAAACCATATATAAAAAGTTTTGTTTGTTATCTCAAATATTTGACTTGTCTATGTTGGCGAAAGTTTACGTAAATGGAGAAGAGAAGAAATTTATCCTGTTGCGATTTATCAAAGAGGGGCTTCCATTCACGATTCTTTGACAGACACGTGAGAAGTTTATGCCATTATCACTTACAGATTATAAGTTCAATCGTATTATTTTTTACATAATTCATATATTGAATAAAAATTTCTTGTACGAAATTGTGTGACTCGTAATTGTCAATCCTTTGATGAATTCCCTTCATTTAATTTAAATCTCGCTGAATTATTTTGAATGATTGATTATACATAATTCTTTTTGCTTTCCAGAATAATATTGTCATATGGTCCGAGGAGTACCGTCGAAAAAAAATACAAGCTTAAAAAAAAACTCCATAAACTGGATACTTGAACCTTGTTTGTAAATCTTTATTCTCGTAACACACGTTTCTACGAGGATACAGAGTGTCTTCCTCTCTCAGAGAGCGAAGCAAACCAAGACGAAGCATCCAAGGCTTAATGGCTACCGACAGTATTTGGTTAAGGACTAGAATAAATCATTGAATGGATCGACAACCATAATCACGGACAAACAAAATTGTTTTACGAAACTCCAATTACAAATGCAAACTATCGACGAATCGATTAAATAAAAGCGGTAGAGTAGCATGAGTCCCAAGTTTTTTCGTTTCCAAAAATTAACTAGGTAGTTACTAGGTTTTAGATAAATGTTTATGTATATTAATAATAATTATTAAGTGATGTAACTTTGTATATATATCATATAATAATTGTTATCAATATATATATATATGTTATTAATATAAATTGTTACTAATTTCATAATATAGATACGAGATAATATATAATTTAATAATTGTTATTACATTATATGTTACAGTTGAAAGCCGTTTTCAGTTTGAAGGCGTTTTCTCTAGTAACAATTAGTTCTTACGGAACGCTTTCTATACAACGAGTTTTAACTAACTAGATAAAACTCGTTAAGTTAAGCTAACGTTAATCAAAACTAGTTTGCCCTAGTAAAAACAAGTGCATACTGAACGCCTTCGTTACAACTAGTTTTCCTTATCAACAACTAGTTCTTACCGATCCCCTTTGTTGGAACTACTTTTCCCTAGTAAAACTAGTTCTTACTGAACGCCATCGTTACAACTAGTTTCCCTTAGTAAAAAGTTCCCCTTCGTTACAACTAGTTTTCCTAGTAAAAACTAGAATTTACTGATGAATAAAATCGAGTGTTAAAACTAGTTTTAACTAACTAGTAGAAACTAGATAAATGTTAGTCAGATTATTATTGAATAAACCTTGTTTAAACTAACAAACCCAAACAAACTAGTTCTAGCGCAATGAATCAGTTCAGTATTTGGGTTTGTTCAGGTTTAAATAAAATTCAAATTTATTTATCAGTAAATTCTAGTTTTCATTAGGAAAAACTAGTTTTAACGAAGACGTTCACTAAGAATTAGTTTTGACTAGGCAAAATGCGTTTATACTGAATACGGCTTTTATCTGTAACATATATAATACGTTATTAATAATATAATATATATATTATAGTATAATATATAATTTTACTATTATCGTTATTATAGTAAACTAAAGCAATACCTAGAGAATTACGTTTCAGAGACAAAAAATTTGAGGCTTGCGCTAACCTACCAAAAAAAAAATTTTATTTGGTAACTCGATACTTGGAGCATCGGTTTTGAATATCCGCGAGGTAATGACATTATTTTTTTAAAAACCTTTCCTACATTTTTGACTATATTTGTAATGTTCTATTCGCGATTTTTAGATTTTTGGATCCGCGACGATTCCACTGAATACTTCGTATCCGTTGGGTGTGCCATCGACGTTGGAGTTCTTCGCAACGATCATGTAGTGGAAGGGCCGATCGCATTGCATCATCGTCGGATATCTCATGCACCTCATCGTTATCTGCATACCTGGAAAAATAGATTAATCGGGCACGTCCATTACTCCGGCATCGCTACGATAGAATTACGAGGTGAATTTTTTCCTCGCGGTCGTTGCGGCCAACGACTCTTTAGTCGCGATTGCAAAAGCGGGCGGTTTTGAGGATGTATTTGGAAGATGAGGGAAATTGAAAACACCAGTCGTTTGCGTTCAGCGATCCTTTTGTTTATTTTTCACTTTTCGAAAATACATATAGAAATATTTTTTTTTTTTGTTTTATCGCACGAGATTCATGACAATACTGTGTGGACGGAGTCTTTTTGTTGAGATTTTTGTCACTTCGCGTAAGCGGAAATGGAGCTTACAGGGCCCGAAGGGAGACCATCAACAACGTTGAATTGGCAGCTGTGAGGATAAAAATCGACGGTCGATCGACCGCGAAAGCAACGGGGAGCGGTTTCAGTATCTTGCTTCCCAAAGTGCCTGCAACAAAATGGATGTTTTTTCGTTTATTTTCCAAAAAGAGTTCGTCCTTTCCCCTTCTATCTCTCTCTCTCTCTCTCTCTCTCTCTCTCTCTCTCTCTCTCTCTCTCTCTCTCTTTCTCTCTCTCTCTCAGACATTTTTTTTTGGCACCCAATCATTGGCAGGGCATGCAGGAACAATTTTTACAGCTGTGGATTTTCACACTGGTCATTCGGTCCAAGCAATATATTTTTTATCGCCTCATACATCGAATCTTTCACACTACAAAGTATCGTTTCTAAACAATTCTCATAAACAATTATTTCAGCACCTTCCCGCACGGAGATCAATCCTTGCCGGCGAATAATACGCTGACAAAATATTCACGGTTCGCGCAGAACAGCCATGAACAGAATTGTATTTTTACGGATGAGCGTCAGAAGTGATTGTCGATCGACGTGGAATTTCATTGGCTCTGCTGAAGTGAGGTCGATCGCCGAGTCGAGGAACATTAAGTCTAAAAAATTATTTTAACTTTAGTTTTTTTTTTAAACACACAATTAATACTGTTGCGAAAAACGAGAAAATATCTACTTTTTTTTTTCTTCTATTTTCTTCTTTTTTTCTTCTATTTTGAGTAGGTACTCAAATAAGTTTTCTATTTTTTTTCTGCCAATAGGCTCGACACTTTTTGCAGCTGGTATTTATTTTTATCAATGTCACTTTCCAAGTTCAGCAGTCACATTTGAGAGAATCGTTTCTGAAGAATTATTGCTTCTAAACCACATTTTTGTCCGCCTCATGGCAGAAAAACTTCTCTCGCAGACGGCGAAGCTTACTGGGAGTATTATTACTGCTTGGAAAAGTTTATATAAGTTGAAGGACTACTCCTTTACAATATGCTTTCTTGAATTTTCAGCCTTTATTTCATCGTTTTCAAATTTAAGTAGGTTTTTCATCGTCATCACTTCAGCTTCTGACGTTAACGTATCAATTAAGATTTTTAAAATAATTATTGATGAAATCCCCTCCGTTCTTCATGACCGTGAATAAGACAGATATTTCGAAAATCCTGAGCGGAAGCGACGACAGTCCTCTGGGAGGGAAGGAGCGGCACTACCTAGTTACGCCAATGAGGCTCCGTGTTCTTTATCGATAAAATTTAAAAAATAAATTAAATTTGTTTGAGATAAAAAGAATTAAGATAAATTTTAAAAAATCACTTGGCCGAGGTGTGACTCGAAGCCGTGTTCAATTCGACTCCAAATGAACAACTACTGTGCCCTTCTTTAATACTTGGACTTTGAACGCCAACATCACGGCCAATTTTTGTTGACATTAAAAAAAAAAAAGTTTTGCTCGCAATGACCTATATATTTACAAAGGGAACTCTGATAGTTGTGGATCACTCTGTGTTTATATGATAATAATAATATTTAAAAAAAAAACGACGTGATTTGTGTATATGCTGGTCAATTATATTGAAAAGTGTATTGAAACTTCAAGTACAAACGTGCAATTCTTGCTGTTTCATTTTACATCATTGACATACGTATTCGTCTGTTATTTTTCAATCGGTGTTGTAAACCTTCTCCTCTGTTGTGTGTTCAAGAAACGTGTCGGTGTAATATCGTGCCAGGGTGGGCCCGTTGACGCTGTACAACAGTTTACTGTCAGGAACGGTTACGGCGACGAAAGAGCTGCTACAAATATTATTGCTGTTTCGGTCGCCAGGACAAACAATGCTGGTCGATCCACGTTAAAGTCGATAGGTCGAAGCGGTACGCTCAGCATTGATTCAAAAACGGCAATTAATGCTAAAATGATACGAAAAACAAACATCATTGCTATTCTTGGATTTTTTCGAATCATTTTTATTTGCAAACGGGCGATTCGATTGAGCGTAAAATTTTGAACGTGTTCAGTTCCGAATATATCGACCGTAAATATCTGCTATTTCAATTGCGTACTATTTTTTTTTTTGCTATTTTTCATAGTCTTGTGGAAATTCAAAATAAATTGTTTATTCTATTGAATTTCTTATTCGAGACACAAAAATCAAAATATAAAGCCATAATAACTGGAGAGAACTGACGTGACGTACAGCATAAAAAATTATCCCAAAATATAGGTGTATTCCAACCGTATGTAATCGTTATCGTTTTTCTACATGCATTTTTCGTCAACTCTATTAATTCATTGCAGACTCGTGCCTTTGCCATGGAAACGTCGAAGCAATTTGAAGCGACAAAAAAATAAAGCTAAGGTATAAGCATTGCAATCAAGCAGTTAATCGACAAAATCCATGTTTCGTGTACACGAGCGAAACGAGTGGAGAAAAATGGGGTGGGAGAATCCATGCTTTTTGGAGTATAATCGAAGAGTGAATTAAAAAACATTGGATAGTTTCTTTCCAAAAAGCTCTGTTATTTTTCTATCAATGAAACAAACAAAAAACGCGTAAATATTAAATACGTAAAGTTATATAGAATAATTTGAAGGCGATTGAAAAATGATTCAACCAACGATTGATGATATTCTCATTTTACAGCCTCGCTTGCTGCCACAAGGAAATATTTGCGAAATTTATTATTGCTTGTGTTTCATAGCGAATGCGACGGAGTGAGGAGTGTTTTTGAATTTTTCATGATTCGTCGTATGTGCGGTTAAGAGATGTGCGTTTATTTTTCCCTGAACTTTTTGTTCGTGAAATTCTTGTTTACTGATCTTTTGTTTTTCGTTTCAAGTGGATTTTTTGTTATTCCGGAATGTTTCGTCAACTATTGTGGATCTAGACAGTGCTGATATTGCGAATGGATCCGCTGAACAGTGTCGCGCGATGATCAGGCGTTCGTGTTGCTATAATGAAGTGGGCCGGCCTGTCAACGTTGAATTCGACGGGAGGTAATGGTATGTGGATACTGCTAAGCAAGGAAATTCCCAGTCCTGAAACAAAGACAAAGCCAAGTAGAAGGGAATATTGAATAGGCAAAAGCTATCATCGTTCATGCACATTATCATCTCGTGCGTGCTGATACTTGTGATCGAACAAAATAGTGAAATAATACGCTTTGCGCAAAACACTCGGCCCGTCTCTGCAGTAATTACCGCACTATCTTTCTCTCTCTCTCTCTCTCTCTCTCTCTCTCTCTCTCTCTCTCTCTCTCTCACTCACTCACTCACTCTCTCTCTCTCACTCACTCTCTCTCTCTCTCTCTCTCTCTCTCTCGCTATCGCATCCATATCCGGTTCACATCAGTAAGAGCAGATGACACTCAATCGGTAATCAAAATACGTCATTGACTATTTTCCAAGTCGACTTTCTTTGGAATAGGGAACTGAACTGATTGATTGATTCGAAGGGGGATTGATTCGAAGAATCCAGGCTTCACTGGAAGTCCGCCCGTTATCTTCCACATCATTTTTTTCTATTAGGGTAGGGAGGTGCACGTTGAGCAGTCGGGTAAGTTGGGCAATCGAAATATCTGGAAAAATAAGCTAAGTATGGAAGGCAGAGGAACACATCACGCCATCGCCCGTTGCCATGCGGCACACGAGAAGGTAACACGGGACGTTTCATTATTTTTGCACCCAAAAGTACAAAAACCATGTTTGAACGATTTTCTTTTATCATTGTATGAGAAAAAATATTTCAAAGTTCATTGCAATTAATGATAATGTTTCAAAACCTAACTAATTAACAAGCAACTGTGGGTTTATTACTGCATTGTATCAAATCATGTTGCATACGTCTGATTTTTTTTAATGCAATTCTTACTTTGCCCATCTTACCTCATACTCATGCTCAACTTACCCCACTATCGAGGCAGGTTGAGCGAATATGGCTTTAGTCATTTGAGAACGATTATCTGTGAAACATTAAGGATAACAGGAATTTCGTCTACAGACTTTTTTTCCCCAGTTAAATTTCCTAATGACCAAAGTGAATTTCATTTTTATACGGCAGACTGTTAAGGCCTTAGGCCACTCTAGGATTTTACAAAAATCGATTTTTTTTTGTTAAAAATGTACCTTAGTACATATAAAATTATATTCCAAAAGATTATGGGTGTGAAAAATCTCGAAGTACTCGATTTTCGAATCCTAGCGCAATCCCTTTTCAGATCGTGACTTTCTACTAATTTTAAACGCGTTTATCTCAAAATTACATTTTCCAAGTCGGCCGGATTCATAACTCAAACAAATTTCAACCGATTCACTTGAAATTTTAACTGTATATTTAGAATTTCATTTTCTGAGGCACTACGTAGGATTTTTTCTATTATATTGCATAGTTCCTTTTTTACAAACAATTTTCTGACGATTTTCTCATGGGATTTTATACTTTTTGTTTTAAAAATGCGCCATTTTGACAAAACGCAATATATAAAAAAAAAACCCTACGTACTTCTAAAGCTATTCTTATATATAATCGAAAAAACTTTAGTGTCTCAATCATAACTCAAAAATTATAGGAGCTGTTGGTCCGGCCTTCCAAAAATAAAGGCGTCATCGGAAAAATGCTGCACAGTCGCCATTTTGACATGTATCGCTGTGAAAAAATGATTTTGTATAGTCAATTACGTGTATAATAAACCCTCTATTTTGTAATTCCGATTTATTTTATGGTTTCGCTGAAGAAAAATGACAAGATATGCCCTTTTTTGGCCTCTAGAGTGGCCTAAGGCCTTAAGGAATAATTCCAAACTTGCTCAGCAAACTCGTCACTACCCTAGTACGCGTTACGAGTACGGTCGTTCCACGCCATACGATAGTATCACGTAACTTGTACGTCGTAAAAGATACAATTTTTGAATGGTACGCTTGGTTATCCGAGCACTTACGTGTTTACCCACTAAAACCCCTTCTCCGTTGCATACGCTCAGAGGCAAATGCCCAGTCCTATACAAGCATTGTTTCGTTAAGGCGGTAGGGAAAGGATAATACTGTCGTCTATTCCGCTTCACCTCAAAGACGCAAAACAACGAATAAAAGAAAACACTCGATCTTTCTTTGGTTTGCTGTGTATTTCGAATACATTTCTTTACTCCGTTCGTACGCTGTCCATTCGTAAACAGCTGTTACCTTTTTTTCTAATATACATTCTTCAATCACACAAATATATATATACATATATATATATATATATATATATATATATATATATATATATATATATATATATATAATTTTGCCGTGCACGATAAACTGAGGCGAAAAATATATTTGTTCGAACATATACACACACACACACACGACACACACATATTTTTTTGTCGACTGAATAGAAGCTTTTCGCCGTTGTTATTCCTCTCATTTGCCCTTCGTTTCTACATTCGTATTGCCGTTTGTCGAATCGAACAGATTTCTTCCTGTCCTTCCCATCCGAAATTCTCTGCTCCTTCGCTCTCCTCAGGGCGAGGTCAGCCTGGCGGTAAAGAGTTCCGTGTCTGTCGCTATCATAATGTGGGCGGGTCTGTCAACGTGGAAGTCCACGGGTAGTTTAGGTCGCATCGGTGCTCTCGCTTTGACTACCATACCTAAAAGAATATCGATCAGTGTCAGAGAAACTTTTTTTTTCTTTCTCGCTCTCAACGCAATGACGCTTTCTCACAGGAATACACGAACATTCATTTCTCTTCGTGCACAGCGCAGAACCAAACGAGACCCCCTTAATTCCAATTGTGATTTTGAATAAAAGGGAATTTTCAAAAAAAATCATTTTTGGTGAGTCGGGCGGGGGAGGATTCGTCAAGCCGCGTCTTTGAACCGATCCATAGATTGGTGTTTTTTTTTCATGAGATCGAATAATAATAATAACTAATAATAATAGGAATAAAGAACGGATCGATGAATCGTGAGGTGAAAAATTTTCTATTTTTTTTTCTAACGATATATATGTGCGTGTGGATAAAGATTAAAAATGAAGATTAAATTTGTGCAAATTGTCGGTGAAGTGCTCAGTGTTTTCAGAGCTTACCGATAAAATTCCATTCGTGGGAAATAATATTAAAAAATTGCATTCACGCCATTTCAAATGTCACGGGTCGTCAATATCACTTTTTACTCCTTTTTTTGTTAACAAAAAAAAAACGGTCAACCGCGTCGACGCCAATTCCGCGCGAATAATTGCCGTGATATTTCCTGTAATTGTGTCACTTTTTTCCACTGGGGCCATTGTAGCGAACGGTGAAGAGAGCGGCGGGGAGATGTTCGTGCGATGTGGCTGCGATGTAACTTAGGAACGGATGATTCGCGTCGAAAGTGACCGTTGGTTCGTCGTCGATGTTGAAACGATCCGATATATTGATGCCTGAAATGGAATTTTTTTTTCATCAATCTTGGTCTCCACTCTCCTTGAAGGAATTTTTTTTTCTTAAATTAATGTATTAATAATAATAATAATTGTTCTCTTGCATTCTCCTTAAAGGAGTTTCGGTTTTGAATGAATAATAATAACAATAATAATAATGATAAGAATATTTCAAGAATACTTCTATTTGAAATAAAATGTTGAAAATGTGATTGCGTAAAAAATTTCATAGTTGTAAATTAAAGATCTAGCCGTAATTTTCAATTTCCGAAATAAACGAACGAGGGAAAAGTATACATCGTCGGAATACAATAAAAAGTTCCGCTTTTTTAATTTCTCTATTTTAGGGACTGCCCAAAATCGTTCGAATGTTTTTTAACGTTATTTCTGGACTCCGTGTGAATACCGTGGAAATTTGTCGAAGATTATAATTTACGTGAATTCAATGAATGACGAATGAAAAACCGAATTCTTTCTTGTTGATTGAAAAATTTTATATTTTATTATTGAATTAATATTGATTATTGAAATACGATTTTCCACACGCCAAAAGCTTGTCCGATACCGTTAATTGGTGAAAATGTGCGAATAAAAAGCTTCTCAAAGCGGTGAAATTTTACAAATCGGATTCCAATGGACGGACGAAGGGAAAAATAATTTTTTAAAATTTATCTTTACCTTTTGATCGAAGCCGCTGCATTGTCCACGGAAAATTGTGACCCCCGTTCTCTGATCGCTTTACGATCGGCATAAAAATGATAAACTCTCGGCGCCGATTTTGGGTTCGGTGCCATGGCTGGGTAAATAATAGCCCGCAGGATATTCACAGGCAACAAAAGAGCCCGGAAGGTACACGCGTAACGCAAAAGAGCGGACGAACTGAATGAAGATTTTCTATTTTCGCGTGTACACTCATAAATTCGTGCAGGGACTACTACCACATTTTCTTTCACGTGTGGGCGGTTTGTGATGCGATAACAAAATTGGGAAAACGAGAAAACGCGCGGAGAGGGACGCAAATTAAAAGCTGTTCATTGGTCATTATTGATTCAGCATTTTTTGCTGATAATTATTCTAGGGTTTTTTTAAAATCATTTTTATTTAAAATAATATTTCATTTTTTTCACATTATTCTTCTTTCACTTCATGAATTTATTATTCCTCAATACTTTCCATCCTCAATTTCATTATTTTCCGAGAAAATTAATCAATTAATTGATTAAGAAATTTAATGAGTCAATCGTTTGAGAAAAATAATTCAATCTATTTAAAAAATACAGAATGCAGCTGTCTTTAAAAAAAATTCTTCACAGTATTGCCGAATATTTATTTCGCGGATTCAGCATCCAGGAAAGGCGGCAAAAATCATTTCGAGCGATTCGGAGCTCTACGGAAGATAAAAAATTAAAAAAGGACAAACGAGAAACAAGAATGTCCCTTCAATTCTTCAATACCCAAGCGATTCCTCTTTTCTCCATTCCGAACTATGCTTCAAACTAATTTCTTACACCGTGCATTTTTTTTTACCGTTGGTTTTCATTTTAAAGAATCTTTTATTTCCACAATCGTATCATTTACATTTAATATGAAAAAAGAAGGAAATTTGCACTGTTTCATCATCACCGATTATTCGACGAGCGTCAATACGTAAAAATTCCAACGGGAAAATATCTAAATACGATAAGATCCCTCGAAAATTTTGGCTCCCATTGATTCCGCGATAATCAAGAATAAAAACGGATGATCCACTCTCATTGTGACAGGCTGTTCGATCGGAAAAGCTGCAAACGCGGCGACTACAATAGCTGCAAAAAAAATTTGCTTGTGCCAGTCACTTGAAAACCACGTGCAAAGTAGAAATTTTTTTTTTTTGCCTTCACCACAATATCGTTAAGATTAAAACGACCAATAAGAACGACGACCAAAAAGAAATCCACACAAATCTCATTATCCTCGCAACAGTTCTAAGTCTCACGAGTGAATTTTTTTTCCAAAAACCACACTCGTTCCTAACAAAATTTTTGTACTTCATAGCGAAGTTTTTTCAAATTGTCATTGAATTCGAAAAACAAAAAATGGGACCAAAAAAACGAAAAACTGACGTGCCTCATTGAATTTCGCATCACCCGATCGAATTTTCAACTGTTCCAATTCGAGCCACGAAAATCCAAAAATGTCCAATAACAAGTATTGAAAAAAAAAAATTGGGATTTATTCGATTTTTTCAAATATGTTTATTCTCGTTATTCTTCCGAAATTTCGACCAATCTGAGGACCACACAGAGAGAAAACTGCCCAACTCAACACTCGAAGAAAATAATATAAAAAAACAAAAAATTTAAACTACACGAAGATTCCCAGACCTTTTTCCATCTGGACATGCGGTTAGTTACGTTTTTTAGTCATGCAATTTCGCTCAGGTCGATCCTAAAGAGCAACCAAATCAGGAGTGCAAGATATTTTGTTGGATCAATTGATTAAGGAGTTTCGGGTCAATCGACGAAATGTTACGGTAACGGAAAAGTGTCGTCAACCGTGAAAAAAAAAACAATCTCGCAATACAAGCAGTGCGTTGTCGCCAAATTTATCGATTTTCTTTCAAATATAAAATAATCGAAAAATACAAATTGATATAGGATTGAGTAACACGTTATTAATAAGCTCGTATAAAAATAATAATAATCTTAAATGCACAACTTCAAATTTATTACTCTAATCGGACAATGGAATTCCTAGAATTGTAAAGAACAATAAAATTTGCACGCCTGATTCTCCGTAAAGATAATCTGTCCCGAAACTCCTTAAATTATTGCTGTCAAAACCGTAAGCGTAAGGATCTACTTTCTTCTTCCGGTCTCGCTACGAATTAACCGAGCCCACAATCGTTTAAAGTCTAATGCCACCATTGTCTTGCCAGTCAAACGCACTGTAATTAATTAATTACAAGCAATATTAGGATCGACTGTGCATCAAGGTGCGACGACTCTCGCGCTGAAGATGATCGTGTGGACAGGTGCGTCCATTTGATTGGAAGGTACACCCCATTGATTGTGCCTAGCTGTAGTCGCAATGACACAGACGAATGGCCGGTTGACGTTAAAGTCGCGTGGCAGACGAGCCGATGCCGGCGCTACTATCAAACCTGAGCACAAAAGAAAAGCAACTCTCTGTCCCAAGTGTCTACAGAAATTATGAAGTAAAAAAAATCGCTGAAAAAAAACGTTTACGAACAATTGTCAAAGAACACTGACTTTTCGTTCTCTCTAGCCGTAGATACATCTGATAAATTTAAAAAAATCGAATTTCCTCGCGTTTCTTAACATCGTTTTCGAGAATCGAAAATAACGTATGAAAATCCGGGAAATATGGCATCACTTTGTTTTACATATTATATTGTTTGGATTATGTGTCAACCAAAACGAATAATTAAGCAATTATTGTCAATTAAAATGCTTGCAAGAGTCATCAACTCTTTTGTTAATATAATAATAATTATTATTCATATGCACTTTGAACAAGTCTCGGCAATATTATTATCATTATTATTATTAGTTCAACACGGAGAGAATTAAATGTTAAAAATGACCGTGCAGTAACGGTAACCAGATGACAACCCTGAAACTTCGCTTATTATTACTGAGTAAAACACAGATTTTCACGAAAATAAAATAAAATTTCTTCTTCAGATAGAAAATTTTACCAGATTTTCTAGTAAATTTTCATGTGTAACAAAATACGCAAAACTTAAATTTAACAAAATATATAATATCAGCGAAATTTTACTGTGCATTTTATTATTTTATGCCTTTCAAAAATGTCTATAAAAAAGTATCGTCTTTATAACAGTTATTTTAAGATTTATTAGAAAATTTAATGAGTGTTATAGGAAAATGTATTGTGCTCTCGGTAAAAATTATCGTGCGCGCTACCCTTCTTGTATGGTAAAATTTTAGCTACGTATTTGAAATTTTCTGTAACGTGAGTTAAAAAAAAACTTGTCGCGTACGAATTATTGTGCTTTTCTCACTTGTCACCACATGGAAATATATCACGGTAATTTTTACCGTGAAATTCACGACAAAAATTACTTTTTAATTCTCTCCGTGAAGTTGTATTGTATTGTGCACTATCGTAGAATCTTTTATTTATGAGTATATTTTTTTTCTTCGTTGTTTATGTCCAACAATTAAAAACAATAATAGACCATCGTTATCATTAAGGACCACAAAAGTTCCAATGCAATTTACGATTATTCATATTGAAAAAAAAAACATCCTAAATTTCTCATAATTATTCAATATTTTTATTATTCTCAAAGACGATGTAGCGAAACAAACTCTACGGTTGCATTTTCTCCCGAGCATATATCTACGTCAAAAAAAAAAAACAGTACCCCTTTAACATTCATTGATGCGCTAAGCCTTGAGCATCCCGGCGAGAGATATGGCGATGCGTTTTCCGTTTATCTCTCGAATAGGAACGTCGCAAGATTTAAAAAAAAACAATGCATAGACGAGGATCGCGCGCGTGCCGGCGCGATCACGCGCTCAAAACTTCTTTTCGCGCTTCACGAAGAGCGCGCGTTTGGGATAAATTAAATAATAGTTATCGCAGTACACTTAGCGAGGTTAAAATAACCGTCCACCCGTTAACACAGCGACCGCAATCACACCTCGTGTGCCGAGGCGCGCGCGCGCGCGCGAGTACGAAGAGAAAAAAAAACATAGCCACTTTTTTTTCGATCAAAGCCAATTTTTGTCCTTCACCGCACACCGAAAAAAAAAAGCAAAAGAAAAGACCGAAAACCATCGTGAGACCAATTGCAAAAACTGTGCATTCGGTGACCGCTCGGTCCTGCGCATGCTTGGAAATTTTTCAGGATTTCTCTTTTTTTTTTTCTTTACCAAGACTGCCAATGGGCAACGCGATTTTTTCGCAGTTTTTCCTCCTACTGGAGCAACAGTCGAGGGCTTGGGGGGCGTCGATTGTCACTCTCGTGTATAACGAAAGGGGGCGGGGGTCATAGGAAAAGGGAGCCAAAACATAAAGAGTCCTAAAAACTCGAAAAAGGATCTGTATATGACTTACAGGAAAAGGAAAGCAAAAGTATCTCGTATTACAGCTACGATGATGCGAGGTAGACGGTGCATAGGAATACAAACATGCAATAACTTATTACGAATCGCGAAAAACAAAAAAAAACGTCCTGATTCGTTTTACTTCGGGAGAATCTCGAAACCCATTAATCGATTGGCGACATGCCCGATCATGTTGAAGTTTGCATCGTTGGAATGCAACGAAAATCAAGTCTTTTTTATTTCTCAATTTTTTTTTCTACTGTGAAAATCAACGTTTTTACGCATTCTTATTGGAAATTTACAAACGCAATTTGCAAAAAAAGAAGACTTTAGATAAGCATAAAAATAAAGAAATTTAATATGAAGAAATAAATCGTTGCATTGCAATGATGGAAGCTTCAACGCCATTGTGTGCGCGGCTGTTGTTACGGACACTTGGAATGAAAGAGTCTTGTTGAATGTGGGAAATTCTTGATATAATTTTCGATAATGTTAGAAATTTTTCGAATTTTATAAATATATATATATATCAACATTTACCATTTGCACTAGTGATTAATATTATGTAATACAATAACAAGAATTACTGTGATATTAATCTGATTACAATTGTTAGTAATTATTATTATTGTATTACGTAATAATAATCACTATTTCAAATAATAATAGTTGCTATATATATAATACTAAGGCATATTAAAATATATAAAATATATAAGATTTTAAATAATTAATTTTATATAATTTTATAAAATATATAAAAATGTAGATATATAAAGTTTGAAACTTTACATATATAAAGTAATGGATGACGTTGAAATTTGCATCGTTGGAATGCAACGGAAATTCATTTTTTCGACTACTCAAATTTTTCTTTGGCCGATTTAGACTATGATAATCACTTGAACGTTTTAGGTATCCTTGTTAGAGATTTACGACCTTAATTTCTGAAAAAAGACTTTCGATAATAAAATTATAGAAATAAAGAATGAAAAGAAAAATAGTTGCTTTCCAAGGATACAAACGTCAGCGTCACAGGAATGGGCAAAAAATTGCAGAAAATGTTATAAATTCTTCTGCAAATATACATGTATGTATTACGTATCCTTATTAGTGATGTACGATTAATTGGTCCAAATAGCCTTTTGACAGTAATGATAGGAATAAATAATGAAAAGAAAAAATAGTAATGGGCCGAAAAAGTTGAATCCTGCCATTTTTTACTACAATTATATAAAATTGATATATTTTTTACTTTACATAACAATTATTATTATTATTCAAATAAAAACTACCTACATTTTCTTTAATGATAGCAAAAAAAAAAACCTACAAAAAATAATATGCAATATTATCATTAACTTTTTCTCGATATTAAAAATCGTTTGACTGTATCTTCAACCTTCTTCCCCCAACATTATTGCCAATACTTGTCCCGTTACTTTGTTTGCCTGTTTTTTTTCAAAATTAAAGCAATAAAAGGCAAGTATAAAAATGAACTGCGAGGAAAAATGATGCCTTCAATATATGGCACGTCCGCGCCTGTTATAGCGAGTCTACGGTGGGTTCGACATTCTCGCGAAATGAAACGAAAATTAATTTAAAAGAAAATATCGAAATTTGTCTTTCATTGTATAGAGGGGAAGAAAATAAGGATGGCCGGTGGTGCATGGACACGTGGATCGGGAAAATTTTTTTTCGTGCGACGAGACTCACCGGTTGCTGCAGCAGCCTCGCTACCCTCCTCGTTCACCTCGATGAATGCTTTCTGTATGGCTTTGCTGACCTTGAGAGGCGGGGCGTCCACGATACCGGTGAAATTGGCCTTGTCGGTGAACATTTCGCTCATTCCCATCTGCGAAAAATTCAAAAATTCCTCGCGTCAGTGAAAAAGTCGACCGAGCACATTTTACAGCGCTTTTTGCAGGATTTGTTTTTTTTTGTCACATCGCAACGATAGATCGAAAGTGCGCGAGTGCGCGCGACTCACTTTGGCGAGAGGCTCATTGAGCGGGATACTACTTTCGATTTTGAATTTCGGCAAGTAGAGGTTGACATCGCGGAAGCCGCCGAATAGAAGCTTCTGCAGGGTGACCTTCTCAATGTTCTTCTCCAACTCAGCGAGACCGTTGATCTCGTCCGGCAGGATGATGTACATGCTGATCGAATCGTTGACGCCCTCGCTCTGTCCACGAAATGAAATGTGTTATTTCTTTGTTGTTAGCTTTGGGGGAGTATGTCACATTGAGCATTGATACGTTCTTTTGCGTATCTTCAATTTTTTTTCAATGCCTTCTCCCAAATAGTTTTCGCGTTGCGCCGTACACGCTTTTGTCAGACTGGGGTCAAACACTAACTCATACTCGCATTATCAGAGAAAAAAAAGACACAATATTGAGTCAAACAATAACTTAGGCTGAAGGAAACTGTTCTATATTGAGAATTTCTCATACACGGAGAGAATTAAATGTTAAAAATTACCGTGCAGTAACGGTAACCAGATGACAACCCTGAAACTTATTATTACTGAGTAAAACACAGATTTTCACGAAAATAAAATAAAATTTCTTCTTCAGATGGAAAATTTTACCAGATTTTCTAGTAAATTTTGACGTGTAACAAAATACGCAAAACTTAAATTTAAAAAATATATAATATCAGCGAAATTTTACTGTGCATTTTATTATTTTATGCCTTTCAAAAATGTCTATAAAAAAGTATCGTCTTTATAACAGTTATTTTAAGATTTATTATAAAATTTAATGAGTGTTATAGGAAAATGTATTGTGCTCTCGGTAAAAATTATCGTGCGCGCTACCCTTCTTGTATAGTAAAATTTTAGCTACGTATTTGAAATTTTCTGTAACGTGAGTTAAAAAAAACTTGTCGCATACGAATTATTATGCTTTTCTCACGTGTCACCACATTGAAATATATCACGGTAATTTTTACCGTGAAATTCACGACAAAAATTACTTTTTAATTCTCTCCGTGTATATTCATCCATTTGTTAATAACCAATGATCAAAGTTGTTTTCTTCGTCGAAAATTGAACTTTTTTTTTTACAGTTTGACATTTTCGTAATTTTGATAATTTCTCAAAAATATCCGGTTGCACGAAAATTTGTTATACGAAAAGTACTTTTTTTTTATTTTTCATGTGAGATCGTCACGATGAGTTCTTCTCTACAATTATTTTATTAGCCTTCTTCGCGATCAATTTACCTTGTACGGAAGCTCAACGAACTTGGCCTTGACGTCAGGAAGTTCGCCATAACGATATGAGCCGGATCTGTACATGGTCGGTACGTCCTTCTGCGTGGTACCGTCAACGTGGAAGGGACGTGGTTTCGTGTTTGCCGGATCGAATTTCGCGGCCCAATTACCCTTGAAGTATACCGCGTTCACGAGGACCATCGCGGTCGAAGCGTCCAAATCGTCTGTGTGGAAAATCGCACGGAAAGTAGATTTAAACGAGGAGTAAAATGACAAGATCACTTTTTTTAAATTTTAGTCCACGTATCCGAGGTAATTTCAAGGTCGACTTTTTCAAAAATGGAAACTTATATTTTTCCAAACGGCATCTTATTCTACGTTTAAAAAAAAACCGGTTACTTTTGTCCGAAACATTTTTCCATTTGGCCACTATTTGCAAACATTTTTTCGAACTTTCACTTTTTTTTAAAGAAGTTTCGAGACAATTGGTGAAACGTTATCATTTGATTCAAATTTATACAGTAAATTCTTTCTCATAAACTGAATGCATCTTTCAAATTTTAAATCGATAATGAAATTCTTATCGATCATTCGATAATGAAATTCTTATCGAAAAAAAGAAACATAGCCGTCTCGTCTCACCAGGTTTGATGAGGTCCTTGATACGATTATTCGTCTGGGCCTCGCACCAGTCGTTGATGGTCTTGCTCGCTTCGCTCGCGTTACCAAAATTCAAATTCTCCGCTTCCGAGCGGAAGCCGGTCTTGGTCATCTCCTTGAATTCGGCTTTCGGCTCGAAGCCCTTGGCGACGAATATCTTGTTGGCCAACCGCAAGTCAACTTGCTTGTAATTCTGCAAGAAAACGACGAAAATATTGTGGGCAAATGAAAGCGGAGAAGAGAAAATTGAGCGGCCACTTTTTGCCTGATTCTCTCTTTTTTTACGTAGGAGAGAGCTACAGAGAGAGAGAGAGAGAGGGAGAGAGAGAGAGAGAGAGAGAGAGAGAGAGAGAGAGAGAGAGAGAGAGAGAGAGAGAGAGAGAGAGAGAGAGAGAGAGAGAGAGAGAGAGAGAGAGAGAGAGAGAGAGAGAGAGAGAGAGAGAGAGACAGAGAGAGAAATACTCACGGCGAAACTGTCGACGAAAGCCTGGAAACCGCTCTTCGCTACTGAATCCTTATCCGGAAGTGCGAGAACCGAACGCATCTGCGTTTCCGTATTTCCCCGGGCTCCGTACGCAGCCATCGATAGGACCATCGAAGCACTGAGCGACGAGCATATCAGGTTGCCCTTTACTTGTTCGGCAACGGCCTAATTGAGGAAAGGAAAGAAAAAAAAAAACGTTACTCAAGATGGCTGAAGAGCGTTTCAACGCGAGGAACATGTAAAAAAAAGTCTCTAATTTTTTTCATAACGTTGAAGTTTGCACAGTTGAGCTACGACATCTTTCATTTTTTATTTCTTTATTTTGATCTCTATCCAAAACGTTTCTTTCTCTGCAAATTAAGGTCGTAGATCACTAATGAGAATACGTAAAAACATTTGAGTGATTTTCATAGTCGAAATCGGCCAAAAAGACGTTCTGAGCAAAACGTTCAATATTTAACGTTTTATAAAGAGTTTTTAATTCGACGAAGTCGAGAAAACATTAGAAATGTCGAGCGGACGAATAAATACATATTTCATTATAAAGTTCAAATGCTGTAATACGATGTACGTTTTAAACAGTCGCCAGTTAAGGAGTTTCGGGACACAACGAAATTTTACCATTTGATGCAAATTTATACAGTAAATTCTTTGTCGTACACTACCAAAAAAAATATTTAATTTAAATAGAATATATTTAAATAAAATAAGTTTTTCCTTGTCTCACGGCCTACTACGAGCCTATTTGTTTCAAATATATATTTTTATTTGTTCCAACTATTCTTGTTAAATATTAAATATATTTAAATTAAATGAATAAAGATTAGAATCAAGCACATTCTTTCTTTGAAACGTATGAGAGATATTTTTTTTAATCAAATATATTTTTATTGGCGTGAATACACGTTTATTTGATTCGAATATATATTTCTGTCAACCCAAACAAGCCCAAACGCTGGTCAATAGCTTGAATCAAATAAGTATTTGTTGCAATAAAGACAGACCATTAAGTCAATCAAATAAATAAATGTTTGACTCTACGAAAATTCTATTTAATTTTGATAAAAAAAAAGTAAATCGATACATTTGGTGGATTCAACTAAATTGTTTTTTTTTAACAGATGAAACCAAATCACAGATTTAAAAATTCATAAAATATTTAGTTATTAGATGATATCAAATAGATCGCGATTTGAATAAATGAATATATATATTCAAAATAAATAATTTCAATAATGGAATGCAATAGAAAAAATTTGATTTCACGAAAAATCTAGTTAATTAAAATAAAAAAAATCAAATAGACGCATCTAGTTAATATCAATAGAATTTTTCTGTCAGTGTAATGATGAAGAAATGAATGGGGCAAAAATTGTCTAATTTTTTAATATCTCTTTTGAAAACTCTCCAAACGGACATTTCATAGCCATTCAAATTTCACAAGCTTCTTTAACATATCAGAAAGCAGTGCTTTAAGGAAGATTTTTTTTTTTCTTCTATGCATCATTTTTACCCCTTTTTGACATACGTACCTTGAAGAACTTGGGCGAAAAAGTGTTCACACTTCGGGTCACGGCCTGCAGACCCTCGACGGCCTGTGTCGTTTCGTTTGTCATTGCTCCTGAGTTTGCCACGTGCCAAACGACAGTACCGATTAAGAGTACTGAAACAAACAATAAAATCCACAAAATCCATCGATTATTCAAATGACCGTTGCAATCGAGAACGAAAAAACGTTTTTTTTTTGTTTTTCGTTCTCTCAAATTATAATCGTAAGATCATTTTTTTACTGTAATATAGAGCACTTCCGGTAGCGGACTCGCGAACGTGCATTGTGGACACGGAGAGCGATCACTAAGGTTATTTTATCTACGATTTTTATTCGGCTCGTCACGAGATGTTTTTTTGTTTGAGAATATTTTCAGAAATTAACTATACAGAAGTGAATCAAAGTTCATTTCGAGTTTTTTTTGCTAATTTTTCGCTCTTCCTACATTTTAAATATCGAAGCAACATTAATAAAAAATCATTAACGACAGTAATAAAACAGTTAATAAAAATCATAACGATAGTAACAACATTGTTGTTCTTATCTTGAAATATCGTCAAATAATTAATATTTTCCCGATGTTTAATTTCACGACAATTTAATTTCACGATAAATCTAGTTAATTCAAATTAAAAAAAAAATCATATAGACGCATGTAGTTAATATCAAAAGAATTTTTCTGTCAGGATATGGGACGACCTTAGACAATTCGAGAAACTAGAATATTAAGATAGATGTAAGATAATAAAAAAAATCGATGTGAATAATAGGAAAACCGATGTAAACACGGATGTAAAGGTGAAGGGAAGTCCACTAATGTAAACACCCTTAAAAGGGTATACAAGGAATAAATACTACTACTACTACTAATAATAATAATAAGAAGAATGTTAATGAAAAAAATAGTAAGAATAAAAATGGAGAATAATAATCATACACGGAGAGAATTAAAAAGTAATTTTTGTCGTGACTTTCACGGTAAAAATTACCGTGATACATTTCAATGTGGTGACAAGTGAGAAAAGCATAATAATTCGTATGCGACAAGTTTTTTTTTAACTCACGTTACAGAAAATTTCAAATACGTAGCTAAAATTTTACTATACAAGAAGGGTAGCGCGCACGATAATTTTTACCGAGAGCACAATACATTTTCCTATAACACTCATTAAATTTTATAATAAATCTTAAAATAACTGTTATAAAGACGATACTTTTTTATAGACATTTTTCAAAGGCATAAAATAATAAAATGCACAGTAAAATTTCGCTGATATTATATATTTTTTAAATTTAAGTTTTGCGTATTTTGTTACACATGAAAATTTACTAGAAAATCTGGTAAAATGTTCTATCTGAAGAAGAAATTTTCTTTTATTTTCGTGAAAATCTGTGTTTTACTCAGTAATAATAAGCGAAGTTTCAGGCTTGTCATCTGGTTACCGTTACTGCACGGTAATTTTTAACATTTAATTCTCTCCGTGTAATAATATGAATAATCATAATGATATGAATAATCATAATAATATGAATAATCGTAATAAATGAATAATCATAACGAAATAGTCAGCGGAGGAAAAAGCAAATTAATACGAGAAAAAATATAAACACTGCGACATCCCGGTCATATTTCTCCGAAATAATTAAAAAATAAAGAGCCCGCTGTTTTTGCTGGCCGCACGTATGACTAATCGATGCTGCGTCGAAATTATACAATTTTGTGTCATCGTGTGTGTTTGTGCGCAATCTCAGAGCAAACGAGCTTCATCAACACGACTATTCTCCGTTCGACGTGGTATAGCTTGTAAAAGAAAGAACAACGATATCCGGTCAACCTTGAAGTGCGCGAGATCTGGGTTATCGAATGCACCACATTTTTCGAAATTGCCGCTTACGTAAATCACGATTAGAGTGAGAAGCTGTTACATCCCAGCGGATAAGGAAATTTTGATGAACGAGAATTTTTCACTGTCTTTTCTTCTCCTCGTTAAAAATGTTTTTTTCATTTTTCGCTATTTTTTCACCTGCAGTGTGAACTTGCATAAAATTCGTTTATGCGTTCTTTTATTCTGTGAATTTATTTACGCGCGGACTAGCCTTGTCGGATCGATGATTTATCGCTGGGAATTTATTTATCTGTTTTTTATTTATTTTTTAATGCATTCGAAAGTGGGTCCAAGGATACTTATTAGTGAAAAATAGTACATTATGATACGAGTATGAAAAAAAGAAAACGTTTTTTTCCGTCGAGTATTGTACGAAATTTTATTTTACGAGGTGTGAAATAAAAATTATTAGGTATTAGGTATGAGTGAAATAAAAATTTTAATAAGAATTATTGCTCACGGGTACATTTTTTTGGAATTCTTTTTTCTTGGCTCATTTCTGCAATTATTACAATTTCTCCTTTTGAAATTTTTTGAATATTGCATTTTTTAATTCTAATTATGAATAAACGAATTTTTTCAGGTTTTCGCAAAGACGCTTGGAAAAAAATAGAAAATGGAGGAAAAATAATAAGTTATTAAAAAGACATAAACGATTAGACACAATAAAGTAACAATCGTTTTATAAAATTATTGTGCATGGTTGCCTCAATTGTTTGGATTTCTTTTTTCATGGCTTATTCTTGTTTTAATTCTAAATTCAGCATAAATTATTTTGAAATTATTACATGATCTATCATTTATTATTAAATTTTTCAATTCTATTTATGGACGAACGCATTTTTTTTTAACATGGTTTCGCAAAATCGGTTGCAAAAAATAAAGAATACCGAGAAAAATTAAAAATACACCAAGTTATTAGAAATAGAAGAAAATGATTAATTATCTGAAAGAAATTAACAAATCAATAGAGTAGAGTAACAATTTTTTAAAAGAAATATAGCGAATGGTTGCTTATTCTTGCTTGAATTTGAATTCGAGTATTGATTATTTTTTGGATACGACATTTTTAGTTCTAGTTATGAATAAAGCAATTTTTTTTTAATATAAAATAGAAGAGAAAAAGTAAAAATAAACAAAAAAAATTATCAATAGTAGATGATTAATTATTTTAAAAAATTTCCTAATAAAAGAAATAATACAATATAAAAATTAGTTTAAAAATTTATTGTTCATAATACCTTCAATTTTCGAAATTCTTTTTTCGTGACTTGTTCTTGCGTCAATTTTGATTTCATTATAAATTCTTCCTTAAGTATTAAAATGTCCAATTCTAGTTATGAATGTACTAATTTTCAAAATTCGTTTACAAAATCGGTTGAAAAAAAAAAATAGAGTGGAAAAAGTATAAACAGAAAAATAAATTAAAAAAAAAACTCATTATCTTCCGACTCTTATTATGCCATTTATTTTTTCCTTCCAATATTTCTTTTTTGTTTGAAAGCGTGTATGAAAAAAAAAAACAAACTCCAATTAGCTTATTTTTCAAAATTGTTCGCCATAACGGCAATTAAAATAATTTTAAACGCGCATCGTTCGACGAAACGCCGAAGATCCGGGGCGATAATTGTTCAAGATAGTAATTGCGAAATCGCCACGTGCTTTGTTTACAAGGAAAGGAAAAGAAAAAAACCAAAATAAACCGCACGGGTATGTGCGGTTATTATTGTTTGCCAATAACGATCCCGGATTTTCATCACCTTCGATCGTAATGGTCGCTTCGGGTGAATTTACGCAACAAAAAAACCACGACAAGGCGTTAAACTTAATTACCATGACATCGCGATGATCGATTGGTTCGTTGATGTGGAATAAAAAATTACGTGGTTTTTGCACATCGGCGTCAATGACGAAGAAATCCGGAGAAAAACATCTTGAACGTCTTGAAAAGGTAAATAAAATTTTCGAAAGAACAAATATTTAAAGAGAAATAATCAGTAATTAAAGAAAAGAATAAATAAAAAGTCCTTGAGCGTAAAATAAATTGAAAAGATTCGATCGCTGCGACGACGTCACTCCGCTGTCAGCTATTTTGGTCTTTCACAATCGAAGACGGGAAAAACCCGTAGATCCGAACATTTTGAAATCTTCGACTGATCAAACATTTGCAAAGCTATCGAGACGGTATTGCCGACACAATCGTGTGTGCGTAAGAATCAACGAAGCTGATTCAGATCGCACAATTGACAAAACCCATTACACCAGAGCTTCGACAAAAAGGACTTGCGCGACTTGAAGAATCATAAAAAAAAAGCTCTGTGTTCCAATTACCATAGTGCTTCAATTGTAAATTAAATAGAAACGGTGTGGACGATCGATTAAAAATTTGAAGGGTATACATTCAGTATAGGACGAAGAATGTATTGTACAAACTTCAATCAAATAGTAATGTTCCCTAGTTAATATCATGGTCACGGCCTCCAACGTGGATCAGATTCGCTATATGTAACAGGTCTTAGGTCAGGCCCTGATCCGCCGTTCCCTATTTCGGGAACTAATCGGGAACTGACGAGAAAAGAGATCGAGAATTCGCCACGGAATGACGAGAAAGTCGATAGTGCACTGACACGGCCATGAAAAATAAACCATCGGACGGATAGAGTTAATGATCAGTTACTGGAAAAGAACTTTTGGCGATGCCCGAGTAAAATAAATAGTATTAGGTCGTACTGATACTTATTATTTCCCGAGTATCAAAAAATCGTAAGCGAATGTGCACGCTGTGAGCGTAGCACTTACGTTCGTGATGTAAACAACGTGTCGAAGTTTTATCGTCATAGAACGGTACACCTTGGTCGCGCGAAGCGCTTCGCTCGAAGCCACCTGGCGAATTGTTGACGAAATACATACGGCCAATATCTTCCCGGCCAAAACATTGATATTTCCTGTCGAGGTGACGTCGATTTTAAAAACCACAAACCACCTCCTTTACCTTTTTTGTCTTGTCAAACAATTTGGTTATTCGTTATCTTCAAATTAATACTTCTTGTAATACCATTATTTATTTTGAGCATTTTTATCCTCGTAGCTTATCATCGATGAAAAAAAAATGCTTGTAACGATGAATGGAATTACAACAAATGTATTAGTTTCGTTCTAATCAATTATAAATATATTTGATGAGGTAAAAATCAGAGCATCTTTGAACAGTTCTTAAGCTTCACTTTACAAAAAATTTTGATGCTCTTGCCGACTATACATTACGCGAAAGTGTACTTGCTTGCAATATATTTCAACCATAACATTGCAATTTCCAAACATAGAGTGTAAGCCATAAAAAACGATTTTGTGATATTTCCGGTCTGTTCCATGAAAGGGCCTGACGCAAAGTAGAGAATGCTCGGTCACATTTTTGTACGGGTATTGCAACTTTGAGAGAAAAAATTTATCGTCTTTTTTTATTCGCTTCAATGATGTATAAACATCACAATAATGATATGCAAAACGTTGACAAGTCTTTCTCGAGAAATTTCATTGGTACGAAAATGCAAGAAATTAATCAACAAGAAAAATTCTACAGTCGTATAAGACGAATCGTAAAGATTACGCAGAGCCGCGTGCGCAATTATTGATTCGTCCGAATCAATAATGCGGACGTAAAAAAAGTTATCCATACGAGGTCGTGTCGACGTTTCGTAGTTTTGTCGTTTCGGAAAAGCGTGCCAAATTGCAAGACGCGCGTGAAATGGAACGGATCACGTTGTCGTGGTTGCAAATAAACGAGAAGAAAATGCACTATATATATATATATATATATATATATATATATATATATATATAGATGTATGTATGTATGTAAGTAATAATTGCTTGCTCTAATCGAATCCCGGCTTGTTTTACGGTTTTTCCCGTTCATTAATCGAGATTGAAAACGATTTGCAAAGCACTCACTTAACTTTGCACCAGCACAGAGGCACGCACACGTGGGGATCTTTCATTGCATAGCTTTGCGTTGCTATTTCTTTTTTTTTTTTTTCTTCTTCTTTTCTTTTTGTTCTTTAGCTTTAACGACGCATTGTATATTATCGATTTGTCGATTCGTCACGGCGTATCGCGATAAAATAGCGGAGAGTGATAAAGCTCGTACAGGAGATTCGAATATACGAGGGAACTCATTGGAATTAATCGTAACGAGCACGAACATTGCTACTTCGGACAAACACTATTGCGAACACGATATTGTTATTTTCTCACGAGTGTATGGGTGTGATAAATAATTTCTAAATCCATGGCAACTGGAAATGTCGAAAAGAAAACATGAGACTGCTTTTTTTCGGAAAGTAAAGGAAATTTGTGTTTTTATGTGTGGGCGGATATATATTTATATTAGAGATCAGCGATATTTGTTGAGAATTTTTAGCAAATGTCTTGAGCAACGATATGTAATTGATTGTATCGGTATTGCGAAATATAATAAATAGTGTTGACATTTCATAGCGACGATATTTATTGTATTTAATTAATTTGATTATTTAAAATTAGTAGAGAATAATAAATAATATTGCTATTTTATGCTAATGCTGTTGTGTACAGCAATTATGTGTAAAAATATAATTTCTGGGTGTAATAATATTAAGGGGTTACCGCATTTTGGCGCTCGGAAAAATACGTATGAAAATCATAAAAATTTTGACGCCACTATGAAATATATGAAATAATTTTTATTTTTCACAAATACATTAGAGTTTTATGAACAAGTTGAAAAAAAAACGAATTATAAAAAATAAAAAACAACGACGGAGATACAAGTCGTCTAGTAGTAAGGTTTTTCTTTTCCAAATTGGAGGAGAAAATATCTCGAGATTTACTGAATCGATTATGATGAAATTTATATCACATATTCTTTATAATATTATCTAGAATGTAGCACAGGATTTTTCTGATTAGATACCACGTTCGTTTTTTTTAACTCTTAAAACTCAAAATTTTGGCAAAAATCGGAGGTTTCTTTCAAACAGCTGTCATTGTTACAAAAAGAATTTTTTTCATTTCCCTATGCTACGCTTTAGCTATTACCTTTCTTTACAAGATTTTTTATTTTTTTATTTTTCACACGACGCCTGACAGAGAAAAAAATTCCACCATCGGCAAAGCTGTTCAAATCTTCCCCATATTTAATTCGTTTTTTTTTATTTTTTCATTTGCTCATAAAACTATAAAGTATTTGTGAAAAAAAAATAATTTTATATATTTGAACGTTGCGCCAAAATTAAAAAAAAATGTATACCTATTTTTTCGAGTGCCAAAGTGGTTTAGTTGTCCAGAGCGCAGTTTTCGAAATGATTTTTACAGCGGAATAATTGTTAAACCGTTCCCGTTTTCTATCTGAAATTTTTCACTGATGTTTATTGATACTTCAAGAATATGTACGAAAAAAAAAAATTATTTTCATGCACTTTTGTCCGTTTATTTGCGACGGTGCGCGGAAAATTCTCCGATTGGCGACCAATGTTTTATTATTTTTTAAAAGTAGGATCGATTGGACTTCACGTGTATGTAACTTTTGTTATGATATTGAAGTTTGCATCGTTGAAAGGCAACAAAAGTTTCGTAGCCAAATGTTTGTTTTGACAAGTTTGGGCTACGAAAATAATTTGAACGTTTTTGTGAATTCTTATTGAAGATCTACAGCTCGAATTTGCCATAAACGATTTTGGACGATGAAGAAAATAAAGAAAAACAAAAATAGAAGAAAATTTTCGTTGCACGTCAACGATGCTAACTTCAGCATCGTGCTTTTTTCCTTCTTCTAGACATTGAAAATTGATGGATCGATAACCCAAAGATCGATCGATCTTTCCATCCTTTGTTTATCTTCAATCGTGAAAATAAAATATCAACGAACCGTACGAGTCGGTATCGAGAACAGAATCTTCACGAGATTGACATGTTTTTCGATTGCCGAAGATTCTCCAGCGTCGTCAAGGCAAGAAAAAAATCGCATCGGGCCAAGACGAAAGGCCAAAAAAAAAAAACAAATATTACGAACTTCGTACGAAATAAAAATTGGAACAATCGAATGATGAATCGATGAACTGAAGGGACAAGCTTAGTGCTTTCGCGAGAGCTCGAGGACCTTTGGAAAATAGTTGACGAACGATTTCAATTGAAGTCACTTCACTTTGGTGTCTGGTTGAAATTTTCCAAATCCGCGAATAATTATAAAACCTGCGAACCCCCCTTCCGGGTTATTTATCGCAACATTGCCGAGTAAGAGAAATCCTCGCGATTTATCTCCAGCTAATAATATCGACGCTCCAACTGGAAACGGGGCAAACCGCGTCGAATCCGGTTTTCCCGCGATATCTCGAAAACGACTGGAGATATCGACACGAAATTTATCCAGAAGTTGCGGAAACATTACGAAGCGTTAATTGCACCTGTCATTGAATTGAAAAAAAAATATATATGTTTTTACAATTTTGCAATGACGAGTAAGTCGGATTTTTCGAAAAAAATTTGGATTATCTCGACGCCACGCTGTTAATTTTGTTATGAATGGTAATTTTTCCGGTACGATCGATAGAGGGAAGCCTGGGAGAAAGAAATATATGAATATATCTGAAAGTCCGGAAACACTTTGTCCAGCTGACTATGGGATCGTGGTGAAACTGGATTGACATAATTTAAGATTTTTTAATAACTTTTTTATTTTAATATTTTTTTTAATTAAATTTTTAATGTTTATATTTTTAAAAATAAATTTGTTAAAAAGTTCATACTTATTTGTTTTCGTATTAATTTTGTTGTATTATTGTATTAATTTTTTTATATTACATTTTTTTAGACAATTTGTTGTTTTTCGTTCAAACTTTTTTTCAATAAAAATAGTTCTTTGATTTTTTATTGCAATTAACGTTATAACAAATACACTTTAAAAAAAATTTCGCGGCCTTGTTATAAAAAATGGGATGAGAAGTAATTTTTTAATTGAGAGCCTCCCTAGTCCCCTTAAGGGAACGTGAAGAGAGAGAGAGAGAGAGAGAGAGAGAGAGGGGAGAGAGAGAGAGGGGGAGAGAGAGAGAGGGGGAGAGAGAGAGAGGGGGGGAGAGAGAGAGAGGGGGAGAGAGAAAGAGGGGGAGAGAGAGAGTGGGGGAGAGAGAGAGAGGGGGAGAGAGAGAGAGAGAGTGGGAGAGAGAGAGAGAGGGGGGGGGGGGAGACGAAGATTATACGTGCTTCAGTTACCTTACATTCTCACGTATATATATATATATTTTACTCACAGACACGCATCGTGTATCACGTCGATTTCCAAAGTATACAAACGTAAGAATTTTGTCAGACACGCGAACGTTCTCGTCGTGAACACGAAGCTGATATGTCCGGACGATCGGAGAGCGAGCCTTTTTCAACGATTTGTCTATTACCGCTCCCCGCCCCGCCCCCACGCCCGCGCCCCGCTGTCCCCACTCGAGAGATCGCTGATCGAGTGATGATCCTCAGGGGTCACTCGCGTAGTGGGGAAGGACGCGGGGCTATCGCGAGTCGTGTCAGCACATACTTGGCTGTATATATATATATATATATATATATATATATCGGTGCACAGTGTTCATCGATTACAATGAAATACTCACACGGAACGAACAACAAAAACAGTTCATTTTACAAATTGTAAGAGAATATCGAAAAAATCATCCAAACGCAAAAAAGGAGACAATACTTAAGAATTTGTAACTCGTTTAGAAAATTATTCTATTGTAAATACATTTATAAAAAAAACGAGGAAGCAAAATAAAAAAAAAAAGTTATAATTATTATGTTGATGTTATACAACATTTTGAGGGTAGGGGTTTTGGACATTTTTTCCATGTAGCAACATGCTTGTAAACTAATTTCTGAAAATTTCAAGATTTTACAAACATATTTAGGCCCACAGTAAAATAGTGACTGCAAACGCAGGAAAACTCCATGTATTTTGAATGGAAAACTTCAACCCCCGTGGTCAAGGGTTAAAAATTTTTTTTTTAATCTGAAAAAATTACAGCGTTTTTCGAACCGATTTAGGGGGCGGAAAGGGTAAAATTAATTTTGACCTCAAATAATGACCACCCTAATGTTCATGTATTTTGCTTCATACCACTAATGAAGGCCTACTGATAGAGTGTTCTATCAAATACATTTTTTCGGCGAAAGAAGAAGAGGAGAAAAATGATACTACGTTTAAGGTGCACTATAACGGCTTTAATTTAGTGTTATTTGGTTAAAAAAAAAGGGTAAGATAGGATAGTGCTCCGACGCCACCTTCCCTACTCGATCTATGAGCAACTTCAATTCCAAAGAATATATTAAGATGAAAAGAAAAATATTTGATTAAAATTAATGAAGAACATAACAAAGCCTTAATTAATGCCTAAGAATAGAATAAGAAGATTTATAAGAACATTTGATTATTTTTATGTAATATTGTTAATACGGACACGTGCCTGTCCATATTTTCATACCAGTCTAGAAATATCGACATTTCACGGGTTTTTTCAGAAATGCTTATTACAAAGGATATATATATACTTAATAAGTCTGATTGTTACGAAATATAATAAAGCAATTACAATGGTGTTATTTTTCTTGCTTTCATAAAATATTTTCCATTCTAGAATGATTGGAGCCTTAAGGTGTCCATATTTGCACCCTGTACCTTACAAAATGTTATAATAGTATATTTTCTGAATTGCAAAGTTGACGTGAGATTTTCATTGAACCCCCCCCCCCCCCCCCCCCCCAATTGAGATTTGGTGAGATTTTGCCAAACTCTTTCCTCCCCATATGGAGCACACGTAATAGATGTCCCCTAAAGCACTGACAGTACCCGATCCGTATAATCGCCAGTATACTGTAACGTCTTCCGTTTTAAGGTAGTAGTCTCCCCAAGGCGTTTTTCTATAGATTTTTTTTTTTATTTTGAGGACCCGTTCAGGACACTATTAAGGCTTTAGGCCACTCTAGGATTTTCCAAAAATCGATTAATTTTCTTGTTAAAAATGTACCTTAGTATCTATAAAATTATATTCCAAAAGATTATGTGTGTGGAAAATCTCTAAGTATTCGATTTTCGTATTCTAGCGCAAGCCCTCTTGCTTCATGTCGTGACTTTTTACTAACTTTAAACGCGTTTATCTCAAAACTACATTTTTCAAGTCGGCCGGACTCATAACTCAAACAAATTTCAACCGATACACTTGAAATTTTAACTGTATATTTAGAATTATATTTTCTGAGGCACGACGTAGGATTTTTTTAAATTATATTGCATAGTTCCTTTTTTATAAACAATTTTCTGAAGATTTTCTCATGGTATTTTATACTTTTTGTTTTAGAAATGCGCCATTTTGACAAAAAAAATATATATCGAAAAATCCTACGTACTTTTTTAGCTATTCTTATATATAATCGAAAAAATTTTAGTGTCTCGTCATAAGTCAAAAATTACAGGAGCTGTTGGTCCGGCCGTTGACCTTCCAGAAAAAAAGGCGTCATCGGAAAAATGCTGCACAGTCGCCATTTTGACATGTATCGCTGTGAAAAACTAATTTTGTATAGTCAATTACGTATATAAAAAAAAAACTCAGTGTATACTCAGAGTGTCTACGATTAATAGCCGGAATGGATAGTCTGATACAAAAGTGAGGGTCAGGTAAACATTATATTAGGCGTTTTCATCATTACTTTATAAGTTTTTACATCCCCATAAGATGTACAACATACATTATAAGGATATTTTACAATATTTCGAAGCTTTCATCGATTGAGCGGAGAATAAACTTTTCAACGTGACTGTGGCGAGACTACTGCCTTAAAATATCTTAGTGTATGAATTTAAAAAAAACGGAACTGTTCCATATTCACAGTGTATATCGTAACACACTCGACATTATGCTATACTATTTAACATTATAGGCTAATAAGTTTTTTTTTTCCGAGTACAGCGAAACCCCGCTTATACATTTTGCACTTATACGTTCTTATCATTTATACGTCAAATTTCCCTGGCCCCGACAAATTCCGCCTATAATGAATGTAATAAAGTTTCATTTCTACGTTTTTCACTTGTACGTTATTAATTTTTTTTCCCCAGCGTCCGTTTCGTGGTCTGTTTTTTTCTCAGTTATACGTAAATCAGTGTTCTGTGATACAAAAAGAAAACAGACAAGAATTTAAAAAAATTCACAACCCGTAGCTTAATTTTTTTCCAGTGTAATAATTCTAGGATCGTACTATGTATGCGTGTAAAGGGTGTCTCAAAATGACCTGACATTTTTAATTGCCCGTCTTTTTGTTTTGTGGCGAACATAGACGACTAATCTTTGACAAATGGCATCAGGAAGTATTGGCGTTTAGTCATGAAGAATTACACGATCGAGCAACGCATAGAAATTGTGAAAATGCAATATGTGAAAAAATGCAGTTATTGCAGACGAAGTTTAATGGTCGTGTTATCTCGCGCCGCGGCGATGTGTATTGGCCACCAAGTACGTGCGATTTGACGCCATTGAACTTCTTTCTTTGGGGTTTTTCTAAAAGGAAAAGTATATGTCAATGATCCACAGGCCATTCCGGAGCTCAAGGAAGCAATTGGACGCACCATTAATGGGATTAGTCCGCAATTATGCCAAAATGTTATTGAAAATTTGGTCAAAAGAGTGAACGATTGCAAACAGGGTCGTGGAGGCCATTTATCGAATATTGTGTTCCACACATAACCTCCATGTTTGTTTATTAAAATAAAACTATTCGTACTTTACAAATAAACAATACGTATTATTAATAAATTGACATGTCAGGTCATTTTGAGACACCCTTTACTTAACTGTGATTACCTATCTCTTATTTATACGAAAAATGTCTGTTATTTTCTAGTCTACAAAGTGCAAAGCTTTAATGTTACAAATTAGCATCAAATAAAAATTCTGAACGAAAATAAAATAAAAAAGATTGAGTTGGCTCATCCCTTCGTTACTACCAATCAAATTTTCAATTGGAAAACCAAATATTATAATAGAGGTACAGCTATAAAAAAAAAAGACATCGCGAATTATGCACCGATCGACATCTTCAAATGCCAAAGAGTTTCCGACACATACTGTATTTCACCTCTACGTTATACTCATTTATACGTCATAATTGCTGTACTCCTTGAAAAACGTATAACTGAAGTTTCGCTGTATATATAATACTCGGAAAAAAAAAAATACGACTCACTTCGTTGAGAAAGAAATTCGGGTATAAATAAGTTTCATGTTTGGGACAAGAATCACGTACGTGAAGAAAGGACACTCGAGGATTACCATATACATGTATATACGTGGAGTAAAAAAAAAAAATAGAGACCCTGAGGAACGAGAGAACGAATGGGATAGATACACAATGATAAATCAGCGTGGTGAAATAATGGATAAGGTGGCAACGGCAGCAAGGCCTTGTCGTAAGAGAAACGAAACCGGATGAGCCGGTAAGGATATGCGGAGAGATAGAGAGAAAGAGAGAGAGAGAGAGAGAGAGAGAGAGAGAGAGAGAGACAGAGAGAATTGGCGCATCACTCTCAGTTGCTATGCCGCGTAAAGAGTCTGTAAGAAAAACGTAAAACGCAAACTTACGTGCCATCGATGGCCGGCACTTACTAATAAAACACGTTGAATAAACAACGTTAGCGCCCTCTAGCGCCATCGACAAACCACTTGTTTGCGCGTTGCCGCAGACGAAAACAAAATGTTACACGTTGGGTCTACACAATTCGTTGGGCCTTGGGGGAATCGGAATTTTCTTTGCCGTGAGATTTCGCTGCCGTTTTTTTTTTCTTCTCAATGCAGGATTCTTCGGTAGTGATGACGAGTCGAGATTTTAGTCTTGTTTGTGTTTGGGAAGGTTCGTGGAGCTTGACGTCTCGTACACGTTATTTCGTGATAATGTTTCGAAGCATTCATCGATTGAGCGGAGAATAACCTTTTCATCGTGACTGTGGCGAGACTACTACCTCAAATGCAGCACTCGACATTTATTACAGTGATCGTTTTTTTTTTTCAACGAAACAATGGTGTGTAGAAGTTGGCGCCTTTTTTTTCGAGAACTATAGAATTCCTCCTAAATATAATCTGTCGCGAAACTCCTTAAGGCCTTAGGCTACTCTAGAAGGCCAAAAAAAGGGCATGTTTTGTGATTTTTTTTTCAGCGAAACCATAAAATAAATCGGAATTACAAAATAGGCGTTTTACTGTACACGTAATTGACTATGAAAAAATTATTTTTTCACAGCGATACACGTCAAAATGGCGACTGTGCAGCATTTTTCCGATGACGCCTTTATTTCTGGAAGGTCGACGGCCGGACCAACAGCTCCTATAATTTTTGAGTTATGACGAGACACTAAAGTTTTTTTCGATTATATATAAGAATAGCTGTAGAAGTACGTAGGATTTTTTTGATATATTGTTTTTTGTCGAAAGGCGCATTTCTAAAACAAAAAGTATAAAATGCCGTGAAAAAATCGTCGGAAAATTGTTTATAAAAAAGGAACTATGAAATATAATATAAAAATCGTACGTAGTGCCTCAGAAAATGTAATTCTAAATATACAGTTAAAATTTCAAGTGAATCGGTTGAAATTTGAGTTATGAGTCGGGCCGACTTGAAAAATGTAGTTTTCAGATAAACGCGTTTAAAAGTTAGTAGAAAGCCACGACATGAAGAGGGGTTGCGCTAGGATACGAAAATCGAGTACTTCGATATTTTCCACACCCATAATCTTTTGGAATATAATTTTATAGGTACTAAGATACATTTTTAAGAAAAAAAAATCGATTTTTGGAAAATCCTAGAATGGCCTAAGGCCTTAAGGTTATAGGTAAAAACTTTTTAGTCTAAAAACTTCATATACCCGCGGTTATTCCTCATACCAACGCCATCTGTCACTCACCCGAAACACTAGCTAAAGTTGAGGAGGCTTTCGCGTACACCTGCTCAGGTGGAGACACTGCACGATCGATCTTTGTTGCACTGAATCACAATATAAATATACATAATAACGAAAAAAAAAAAAATTAACACTTCAAATTACACCGCAAAACGTATTTCCTCAGAACCAAATACCAAAGAGATCGATATGCGCGACGAGCGAATCGGAAAGAATATTGCGTAAACTGCAAGAGAAGGAAGATTGTGACGTTGAGGGGAAGACTCTCGTCGATTGTTCACGGCACGTACAGAGTCGCTGTGTACTATCGTCCTTACAAAAACTCAAAAGTGCGCGGGTGTGATGCTTCGAATGAACAAGCCACGAAGAGACTGGTTCGAGCGTATAAAAGCGTACAATGCGGGAACACGTAATAACGTGTGTGCGTGTAAAATGGGCGTGTTAACGAGACACGGAGGCGCCTCGTAGTTTTATCGTCGCGACCGCGATGTTCATTCGTTTCAAGGTCGCGCGAGCTCCCGTTCGCCAGAACTGACGCATCGTCCGCGCCGCTGTTTTCGTCCTTTATAGCATGTACGAATACAGGGTGACGATCGTAAGGATTGGCGTAGCCAGAGAAGAGCTGGAGTGAGCACTACCCCCCCCCCCCCCTGACCGAACAGCAAAAATTGAGAAAAATAATTAAAGTAAAAACCGGTGCAATGGTCTAGTGGCTAGAGCGTGCTTGCCACTAAACCAGCGGACCAGGAGGTCCCGGGTTCGAATCCCAGTCGCGTACATTGCGTCGTAAAATGTTTTTCTTCGGCATTTCGCGGCGAAATAAGACTAGTTCCACGACTGGTGGGCGAACTTGATGACCGGCTCTGTATTGTGGTATAGGTTTTCCGCAGTTTCCCTATACCCATGACAGAAATGTCATGATGAATATGATACAGAGGGAGAAGCCGGCTGTGGCCGCAAGGGGGGGGGGGGGGGGGAGGTAAAGAAAAAGAAGCGTGGAAAAGGAGGAAAGAAAGAGTCACAGTGGAGGAAAAAATAGGTAACAAAAGCGAACAGAGTTGTACCTTAGGAAAAAACATTTTAAAAAAGTAAATATACGTTAGATTTTATCCAATTTAAATTAGATTCGATTCGTTGTATTCTATAAGAATTGTAATGTAATAATTACATTAGATCTAACACGCTATAATTAGAAAAATATTAGATTGATTTGATATTATATTATCATCTATTTCAATTAGATTAGATTTTTATTTGTATCCTATAATAAGAATTATATAAGACCGATATCTTCATAATTGAATTCGATTGGAGTCGAATATTAGAATTATAAAAATATTACATGTATTTTTCATACCCTATCTGTTATTCCAAGTAAATCTCTCCATGCGTGGCAAATTTCATTCAAATCGGTTGAGCTGTTTAGGCGTGATAGTGGAACAAACATCAGGCATACAGATTAGAAAAATATTTGATATTAGAATTAGAATGACAATTATCCTATGTGTCATAAGCTATCTACATTTTAAATTTCATTCATTGGGAGGGAGGGAGGGAGGGAGAGGGAGAGGGAGAGGGAGAGGGAGAGAGAGAGAGAGAGAGAGAGAGAGAGAGAGAGAGAGAGAGAGAGAGAGAGAGAGAGAGAGAGAGAGAGAAGAGAGAGAGAGAGAGAGAGAGAGAGAGAGAGAGAGAGAGAGAGAGAGAGAGAGAGAGAGAGAGAGAGAGAGAGAGAGAGAGAGAGGAGAGAGAGAGAGAGGAGAGAGAGAGAGAGAGAGAGAGAGAGAGAGAGAGAGAGAGAGAGAGAGAGAGAGAGAGAGAGAGAGAGAGAGGAGGGAGGGGGGAGAGAGAGAGAGAGAGAGGGAGGGAGAGAGAGAGAGACGCCGATGCGCATAAATTTTAAATACTACACTTTAAGGTATGAGCGGGACGTGCATTTGTCATAATTAATCACGTTAATAAATAAACATTTTATGGTGCATAAATCCTTCGATCGTCATGCCCAACTGGCCATAATACTTTATATTTATCCTATTATCTCTTTGCTCTCAATTCTCACATTTCGACGAAAAATAGCCACATGTTATTCTCAGAGGATATCACTGATTTATTATCATTGGAGAACAGACATACACATGTACATATATATATATATATCTTCTCGTACTGATAACTCCGTTCGTAAATTGATTTAAAAATGTATTGTCGCAACAGACTGGATTGTTTGCATCCCGTGTGTGTCTATACGACTATGGCAACTTCAAACGCACCGTTTTTTTTTCTAATACATTCGATACGCTGCTCACCGTGGCGAGAAATAATCTGAAGAGGTCACGAGGTCAGGACGTGTGACACATGGCCTTAAGGCAATGTGTCACACGTCCAGTCGGTAAAAATCCTACTGCCAAGTTTTCCTCCTAGACGGATCATATTTCGGGCAAAAGAAGAGAAAGCCGTTGTTCGTCGTTCAACAGAGCGGAACGTGTTTCTTTTATTTTTTTCCCAAAAATCAACCGTTTCCGAAATCATTGGGAATCTGCAAATCAGATATCTCTCTCGCACTCATGGCCGCTCGGTCGATGCGACACTTGGCCTTAAAAGGGGATCTTGCCAGGCACGCAATCGATTTCGGGACGTCCTTTCAGGGTAGTGTAGGGTTCGGTCCCAAGTGTCCGTTCACCCTGATGGGCCCTCGTTTTCGCAAAATCGACCAAACCAAATTTCAGCTCAAATTTTTCCAAAGGGCGCGTAACGTATTCGTCAACATCGTATAAAAATGTCAGGCTCGAATGTTGGATTCTTTTCGAAAGTTTCGAAAAGCCAGAAAACTTTTCGAATGACCCTCGTACCTAAGTTGCTCGAGTCTCGTCAATTGGTTTGTTTTTTTTTTTTTAATCCACAAAGCAAATAAATACAGTTTCTGTTGTTATCGACCGTCAGCAAGTCCATTCTCATTTTATAAACATATTCATACACGTGTGTTCACCATAGCATTGACAATCGAGATCGTATCTTATTGCGGTAAGTGACAAAAAAAAATCTTCACGTACTCACGCTAAATGCTGCGCGGTGGGTTCGAGAACGAGGCTGAATTGTTTTTTTTTTTTTCCAACGGTGTTATCGACGAATCGACGAAAGCTTGGTAGTTGGCGCGTGCGACGAGTTTTTTTTTTTAATTTTTTATTTTTTTTATCGTTTCTCCCGAGTTTACGTACTGGGCGTGTTGGCGCTGCGACGTTCTTCAGTGAAGTACCGTTTCAACCTGGCGGCGATCCGAACGGATATAACGTTCGCACAGGGAATACACGCGACGCAGCGATCACGTGATCGTACATTTCTACCGATAATAAACATATAACAAGCTGAACGATATTATCTAATTTTATCCTGCACGGTGCGGGCGTGGACTCGGTGGAATTTCCTTACGCATCGATCGCGCTTCTGATGCGCGATATCGACCAGACAAGGGAAACAAGAGATCGAACGTATCCACGTGCAATAATGTAAAATAAATCAAATTAATGGCTGCACTCGAGTAAAAATAATTGCAATAATGAAAATTCCGTAAAATATCTCGACAATTTTTCGTACTTTGTTTGTCGAGGTCGTTGAATTTTTCGGATTTTTTTTATTCCAGTGCAGCCGCGTAAAGAAAAATTGAAGGCAGAATAATTTTAATTTTTTGCTGGATCAATTGAGAGATTTTTTTCTTTCGGGGCTTACGAGAGAAAAATTCGCCGGGGAATTTTTCACGATCCGCCTTGTCCGCAATCGCGAGATAAGAAAATTATTAATTGAGATGACAAATTCGGCGATTAGCGGGGAATCGCTTATCGGACTATGTGACAATGAGTCATAATATTCTTGACGTCGGACGATACGTGATAAAATTTATCAGCACAAGTGTCGACAATGAACAAACGGCCGGTTTACGAAACGCGTTGCGTTACAGTGATACCTCGATTTTCTACCAGCTCGATTTTTTTCTTCGACTCCCCTTCATTTTTTTCCCCCCACTTTGACTATTTCACCAAAGGGACTACGCCGTCTCCGCGTCTGCAGCACGGTCTTACTACTCTAGGCTCGAACTCGATATTTTAGCAGTGCTCTCCCCAAGTGGTAAAAAAAATCGAGGTCACACCGTACTTAATTCCGTCCGAGTAGGCGAAATTCGAGAAATTCATGAATCTCGAGATACGCGCAATACCAAACACATGGGAATAATATTAGTCATGCTTAATTTTGTACTGTTTGTCCGAAGCAGTGAAGAGAATATGAAAGATCCAGAATTAAAGTGATCATACAATGAAATCAAAGAACTGTATAAACCCTAGAAGGTTCCAAAATGTTTCCAGAATTTTCTGGAATGTTCTAGAATGTTCTAGAATGTTTCAGAATGTTTCAGAATGTTCTAGAATGTTCCAGAATGTTATAGAATGTTCCAGAATGTTCGAGAATGGTGTATAATGTTCCAGCATGTTGAGAATGTTGTATAATGTGCCAGAATGTTACAGAATCTTCCAGAATGCTCTAGAATGTTCCACAATGTTTGAGAATGCTCCAGAATGTTCTAGAATGTTCCAAAATGTTTGAGAATGCTCTGGAATGTTCTAAAATGTTCCAGAATGTTTGAGAATGCTCTAGAATGTTCCGGAATGTTTGAGAATGCCCTAGAATGTTCTAGAATGTTTGAGAATGCTCTAGAATGTTCGAGAATGTTGTATAATGTGTCAAAATGTTATAGAATCTTTCAGAAGGTTCGAGAATGTTTCAGAATGGTTATAGAAGCTTTCAGAAGGTTCGAGAATGTTCCAAAATGTTTGAATATGCTCTAGAACGTTCTAGAATGTTCCAGATTTTTTGAGAATGCTCTAGAATGTTCCAGAATGTTCCAGGTTTTTTGAGAATGCTCTAGAATGTTCCAGAATGTTCGAGAATGTTCCACAATGTTATAGAATCTTTCAGAAGGTTCGAGAATGTTGCAGAATGCTCTAGAATGTTCCAGAATGTTTGAGAATGCTCTGTAATGTTCTAGAAACCTCCAGAATGCTTGAGAATGCTTTAGAATGTTCTAAAATGTTCCAGAATGTTTGAGAATGCTCTAGAATATTCCAGAATGTTTGAAAATGCTCTAGAATGTTTTAGAATGTTCCAGAATGTTTGAAAATATTCTAGAATGTTCGAGAATGTTGTATAATGTGCGAAAATGTTATAGAATCTTCCAGAAGGTTAGAGAATGTTCCACAATGTTATAGAATCTTTCAGAAGATTCGAGAATGTTGCAGAATGCTCTAGAATATTCCAGAATGTTTGAGAATGCCCTAGAATGCTCTAGAATGTTCCAGAATGTTTGAGAATGCTCTAGACTATTCTAGAATGTTCCAGAATGTTTCCAAGATGTTTTAGAATGTCCCAAAAGGTTCTCGACCTCAATACAACTGTATCGAGAATATGATGATTCAGTTTAGCTTTATAATTTCTGTATTTAAAGGTTCATTTTTATAATTCACATTCGATAGTAGCTGGCTGGCTTTGTCCGAGCAAAGCGGAAGCAACTCCGGCTAGTATTCCATAAGTGATCCTCATCATTGTTGTGGCAAAACGGCGTATAAACTTTTTTAGCCACCATAATGACTATCGAACAATGAAAATTAGAACGAAATCAATGTTAAGATCATTGTCTTCCAATTTTTACTCGTACAAATATATATGTATATATATCTATATAGATGTACACAATTTAAAAAAAAATGTCTGCACCAAAGTCTGTAAACGACCAAAAAAGTGCCTCCGTGCACATGGATCAATGATTCCCGCCAGGATCCGACGAGCATCCTCCACATCGACAGGTGTTGGATCTCGAGGTAAAAGAATCGCGAGATTCTCGTTGCGGGCGTCTCGTTTTAGGTGGACACACCTTGCTTGGCTTGATGAGGGTGGCGCAACAAACGGGAGCTTCCGGGTTCTGCAGATATGCGCGAAATGACCATTTAAAAAATACTATATTTTGCATTATTATCGAGACCGTATTTATTGCGGTATTTTTATTGACTGGAGTCATGTCGTGTTAAATACTATTGTTCAATTGTTTTTTGTTAGTTTTAGCATTCATATTATATGCTAGCGAATGTTATCAATTGATAATTGAAATTAAGGTATTAGGTGTACGACTTTGCTTCCGCCTTTTTTCGATAAATGACTGCAGCGATAAGTGCTGATCGAAATAGGCAGATAAAAAATGTCACGCAATAAGCTTGGACTTATCTGTCAACATAAAGACAGCACCACATTATTGAATTTGTATTTGCATCATAAATTTATTCTTGATCGTAAATCTCAGTTTTCGAGTCAAATTCTCGTCATTTGCGGGAAGTTTTGATTTTCTTCTTCCATTTGAAGAAAACTGCGACTGAGGCGCATCGAATGCTCTCAAGTACTTACGGTGAGTCTGCTCTTAATGAAAGAACATGTTGTGAGTGGTTTCACACGCTTCAAGAGCGATGATTTTGACGTCGAGGATCGGCATAGCGGTGGAAGAGTTTTTAGAGATGGAATCGTTTTTTCGAGATGGTAGCCGACAAATGCCAGAAAGATGGGAAAAAAAGTAGCTAGCGACGGACAGTAGTTCGAATCATGAAAAGGTAATCAAAGAATAAAGCGTCAAATTTTGGAAAAAAACGGTGGAAGCAAAGTTTGTACACCTAATAGTAGTCTCGCCGGAGTCACATTGAAAAGTTTATTCTCCACTCAATCGATGAAAGCTTCGAAATATTGCGAAATATCCTTATTTTGTATTGTTTGATGTATTCGAAAAGAGTTCTGGCTCCTAACTGTGATCAAATAATTGTAAAAAAATTTTATCAGCATCTTAACTATGAAAGTACGATCTGCTGATGGACAGGCGTTAGTTCTAGGTGCTTTCTGGGTAGAATGCTATGGTATTTGTATAGTTTGATGTATTCGAAAAGAGTTCTGGCTCCTAACTGTGGTCAAATAATTGTAAAAAAAATTTATCAGCATTTTAACTATGCAAGTGTGATCTGCTGATGGATAGGCGTTAGTTCTAGGTATTTTCTGGGTAGAATGCTATAGTATTTGTATAGTTTGATGTATTCGAAAAGAGTTCTGGCTCCTAACTGTGGTCAAATAATTGTAAAAAAATTTTATCAGCATTTTAACTGTGCAAGTGTGATCTGCTGATGGATAGGCGTTAGTTCTAGGTACTTTCTGGGTAGAATGCTATGGTATTTGTATTGTTTGATGTATTCGAAAAGAGTTCTGGCTCCTAACCGTGGTCAAATAATTGTAAAAAAAATTTATCAGCATTTTAACTATGCAAGTGTGATCTGCTGATGGATAGGCGTTAGTTCTAGGTACTTTCTGGGTAGAATGCTATGGCATTTGTATAGTTTGATGTATTGAAAAAGAGTTCTGGCTCCTACCTGTGGTCAAATAATTGTAAAAAAAATTTATCAGCATTTTAACTATGCAAGTGTGATCTGCTGATGGATAGGCGTTAGTTCTAGGTATTTTCTGGGTAGTATTTGTATAGTTTGATGTATTCGAAAAGAGTTCTGGCTCCTAACTGTGGTCAAATAATTGTAAAAAAATTTTATCAGCATTTTAACTGTGCAAGTGTGATCTGCTGATGGATAGGCGTTAGTTCTAGGTACTTTCTGGGTAGAATGCTATGGTATTTGTATTGTTTGATGTATTCGAAAAGAGTTCTGGCTCCTAACCGTGGTCAAATAATTGTAAAAAAAATTTATCAGCATTTTAACTATGCAAGTGTGATCTGCTGATGGATAGGCGTTAGTTCTAGGTACTTTCTGGGTAGAATGCTATGGCATTTGTATAGTTTGATGTATTGAAAAAGAGTTCTGGCTCCTACCTGTGGTCAAATAATTGTAAAAAAAATTTATCAGCATTTTAACTATGCAAGTGTGATCTGCTGATGGATAGGCGTTAGTTCTAGGTATTTTCTGGGTAGAATGCTATAGTATTTGTATAGTTTGATGTATTCGAAAAGAGTTCTGGCTCCTAACTGTGGTCAAATAATTGTAAAAAAATTTTATCAGCATTTTAACTGTGCAAGTGTGATCTGCTGATGGATAGGCGTTAGTTCTAGGTACTTTCTGGGTAGAATGCTATGGTATTTGTATTGTTTGATGTATTCGAAAAGAGTTCTGGCTCCTAACCGTGGTCAAATAATTGTAAAAAAAATTTATCAGCATTTTAACTATGCAAGTGTGATCTGCTGATGGATAGGCGTTAGTTCTAGGTACTTTCTGGGTAGAATGCTATGGTATTTGTATTGTTTGATGTATTCGAAAAGAGTTCTGGCTCCTAACCGTGGTCAAATAATTGTAAAAAAAATTTATCAGCATTTTAACTATGCAAGTGTGATCTGCTGATGGATAGGCGTTAGTTCTAGGTACTTTCTGGGTAGAATGCTATGGCATTTGTATAGTTTGATGTATTGAAAAAGAGTTCTGGCTCCTACCTGTGGTCAAATAATTGTAAAAAAAATTTATCAGCATTTTAACTATGCAAGTGTGATCTGCTGATGGATAGGCGTTAGTTCTAGGTATTTTCTGGGTAGAATGCTATAGTATTTGTATAGTTTGATGTATTCGAAAAGAGTTCTGGCTCCTAACTGTGGTCAAATAATTGTAAAAAAATTTTATCAGCATTTTAACTGTGCAAGTGTGATCTGCTGATGGATAGGCGTTAGTTCTAGGTACTTTCTGGGTAGAATGCTATGGTATTTGTATTGTTTGATGTATTCGAAAAGAGTTCTGGCTCCTAACCGTGGTCAAATAATTGTAAAAAAAATTTATCAGCATTTTAACTATGCAAGTGTGATCTGCTGATGGATAGGCGTTAGTTCTAGGTACTTTCTGGGTAGAATGCTATGGCATTTGTATAGTTTGATGTATTGAAAAAGAGTTCTGGCTCCTACCTGTGGTCAAATAATTGTAAAAAAAATTTATCAGCATTTTAACTATGCAAGTGTGATCTGCTGATGGATAGGCGTTAGTTCTAGGTATTTTCTGGGTAGAATGCTATAGTATTTGTATAGTTTGATGTATTCGAAAAGAGTTCTGGCTCCTAACTGTGGTCAAATAATTGTAAAAAAATTTTATCAGCATTTTAACTGTGCAAGTGTGATCTGCTGATGGATAGGCGTTAGTTCTAGGTACTTTCTGGGTAGAATGCTATGGTATTTGTATTGTTTGATGTATTCGAAAAGAGTTCTGGCTCCTAACCGTGGTCAAATAATTGTAAAAAAAATTTATCAGCATTTTAACTATGCAAGTGTGATCTGCTGATGGATAGGCGTTAGTTCTAGGTACTTTCTGGGTAGAATGCTATGGTATTTGTATTGTTTGATGTATTCGAAAAGAGTTCTGGCTCCTAACCGTGGTCAAATAATTGTAAAAAAAATTTATCAGCATTTTAACTATGCAAGTGTGATCTGCTGATGGATAGGCGTTAGTTCTAGGTACTTTCTGGGTAGAATGCTATGGCATTTGTATAGTTTGATGTATTGAAAAAGAGTTCTGGCTCCTACCTGTGGTCAAATAATTGTAAAAAAAATTTATCAGCATTTTAACTATGCAAGTGTGATCTGCTGATGGATAGGCGTTAGTTCTAGGTATTTTCTGGGTAGAATGCTATAGTATTTGTATAGTTTGATGTATTCGAAAAGAGTTCTGGCTCCTAACTGTGGTCAAATAATTGTAAAAAAATTTTATCAGCATTTTAACTGTGCAAGTGTGATCTGCTGATGGATAGGCGTTAGTTCTAGGTACTTTCTGGGTAGAATGCTATGGTATTTGTATTGTTTGATGTATTCGAAAAGAGTTCTGGCTCCTAACTGTGGTCAAATAATTGTAAAAAAAATTTATCAGCATTTTAACTATGCAAGTGTGATCTGCTGATGGATAGGCGTTGGTTCTAGGTACTTTCTGGGTAGAATGCTATGGCATTTGTATAGTTTGATGTATTGAAAAAGAGTTCTGGCTCCTACCTGTGGTCAAATAATTGTAAAAAAAATTTATCAGCATTTTAACTATGCAAGTGTGATCTGCTGATGGATGGGCGTTAGTTCTAGGTATTTTCTGGGTAGAAAGCTATAGTATTTGTATAGTTTGATGTATTTGAAAAGAGTTCTGGCTCCTAACTGTAGTAAAATAATTGTAAAAAAATTTTATCAGCATTTTAACTGTGCAAGTGTGATCTGCTGATGGATAGGCGTTAGTTCTAGGTACTTTCTGGGTAGAATGCTATGGTATTTGTATTGTTTGATGTATTCGAAAAGAGTTCTGGCTCCTAACTGTGGTCAAATAATTGTAAAAAAAATTTATCAGCATTTTAACTATGCAAGTGTGATCTGCTGATGGATAGGCGTTAGTTCTAGGTATTTTCTGGGTAGAATGCTATAGTATTTGTATAGTTTGATGTATTCGAAAAGAGTTCTGGCTCCTAACTGTGGTCAAATAATTGTAAAAAAAATTTATCAGCATTTTAACTGTGCAAGTGTGATCTGCTGATGGATAGGCGTTAGTTCTAGGTACTTTCTGGGTAGAATGCTATGGTATTTGTATTGTTTGATGTATTCGAAAAGAGTTCTGGCTCCTAACCGTGGTCAAATAATTGTAAAAAAATTTTATCAGCATTTTAACTGTGCAAGTGTGATCTGCTGATGGATAGGCGTTAGTTCTAGGTACTTTCTGGGTAGAATGCTATGGCATTTGTATAGTTTGATGTATTGAAAAAGAGTTCTGGCTCCTACCTGTGGTCAAATAATTGTAAAAAAAATTTATCAGCATTTTAACTATGCAAGTGTGATCTGCTGATGGATAGGCGTTAGTTCTAGGTATTTTCTGGGTAGTATTTGTATAGTTTGATGTATTCGAAAAGAGTTCTGGCTCCTAACTGTGGTCAAATAATTGTAAAAAAATTTTATCAGCATTTTAACTGTGCAAGTGTCATCTGCTGATGGATAGGCGTTAGTTCTAGGTACTTTCTGGGTAGAATGCTATGGTATTTGTATTGGTTGATGTATTCGAAAAGAGTTCTGGCTCCTAACCGTGGTCAAATAATTGTAAAAAAAATTTATCAGCATTTTAACTATGCAAGTGTGATCTGCTGATGGATAGGCGTTAGTTCTAGGTACTTTCTGGGTAGGATGCTATGGCATTTGTATAGTTTGATGTATTGAAAAAGAGTTCTGGCTCCTACCTGTGGTCAAATAATTGTAAAAAAAATTTATCAGCATTTTAACTATGCAAGTGTAATCTGCTGATGGATGGGCGTTAGTTCTAGGTATTTTCTGGGTAGAAAGCTATAGTATTTGTATAGTTTGATGTATTCGAAAAGAGTTCTGGCTCCTAACTGTGGTCAAATAATTGTAAAAAAATTTTATCAGCATTTTAACTGTGCAAGTGTGATCTGCTGATGGATAGGCGTTAGTTCTAGGTACTTTCTGGGTAGAATGCTATGGTATTTGTATTGTTTGATGTATTCGAAAAGAGTTCTGGCTCCTAACTGTGGTCAAATAATTGTAAAAAAAATTTATCAGCATTTTAACTATGCAAGTGTGATCTGCTGATGGATAGGCGTTAGTTCTAGGTATTTTCTGGGTAGAATGCTATAGTATTTGTATAGTTTGATGTATTCGAAAAGAGTTCTGGCTCCTAACTGTGGTCAAATAATTGTAAAAAAATTTTATCAGCATTTTAACTGTGCAAGTGTGATCTGCTGATGGATAGGCGTTAGTTCTAGATACTTTCTGGGTAGAATGCTATAGTATTTGTATTGTTTGATGTATTCGAAAAGAGTTCTGGCTCCTAACTGTGGTCAAATAATTGTAAAAAAAATGTATCAGCATTTTAACTATGCAAGTGTGATCTGCTGATGGATAGGCGTTAGTTCTAGGTACTTTCTGGGTAGAATGCTATGGCATTTGTATAGTTTGGTGTATTGAAAAAGAGTTCTGGCTCCTACCTGTGGTCAAATACTTGTAAAAAAATTTTATCAGCATTTTAACTAGGCAAGTGTGATCTGCTGATGGATAGGCGTTAGTTCTAGGTACTTTCTGGGTAGAATGCTATGGTATTTGTATTGTTTGATGTATTCAACAAGAGTTCTGGCTCCTAACTGTGGTCAAATAATTGTAAAAAAATTTTATCAGCATCTTAACTATGCAAGTATGATCTGCTGATAAATAGGCGTTAGTTCTAGGTACTTTCAGGGTAGGATACTATGGTATTTGTATTATTTGATGTATTCGAAAAGAGTTCTGGCTCCTAACTATTATCAAATAATTGTAAAAAAAATTTATCTGCATCTTAACTATGGAAGTGTGATCTGCTGATGGATAGGCGTTAGTTCTAGGTACTTTCTGGGTAGAATGCTATGGTATTTGTATTGTTTGATGTATTCGAAAAGAGTTCTGGCTCCTAACTGTGGTCAAATAATTGTAAAAAAATTTTATCAGCATTTTAACTGTGCAAGTGTGATCTGCTGATGGATAGGCGTTAGTTCTAGGTACTTTCTGGGTAGAATGCTATGGTATTTGTATTGTTTGATGTATTCGAAAAGAGTTCTGGCTCCTAACTGTGGTCAAATAATTGCAAAAAAAAATTATCAGCATTTTAACTATGCAAGTGTGATCTGCTGATGGATAGGCGTTAGTTCTAGGTACTTTCTGGGTAGAATGCTATGGTATTTGTATTGTTTGATGTATTGAAAAAGAGTTCTGGCTCCTACCTGTGGTCAAATAATTGTAAAAAAATTTTATCAGCATTTTAACTAGGCAAGTGTGATCTGCTGATGGATAGGCGTTCGTTCTAGGTACTTTCTGGGTAGGATACTATGGTATTTGTATTATTTGATGTATTCGAAAAGAGTTCTGGCTCCTAACTGTGGTCAAATAATTATAAAAAAAATTTATCTGCATCTTAACTATGGAAGTGTGATCTGCTGATGGATAGGCGTTAGTTCTAGGTACTTTCTGGGTAGAATGCTATGGTATTTGTATTGTTCGATGTATTCGAAAAGAGTTCTGGCTCCTAACTGTGGTCAAATAATTGTAAAAAAATTTTATCAGCATTTTAACTATGCAAGTGTGATCTGCTGATGGATAGGCGTTAGTTCTAGATACTTTCTGGGTAGAATGCTATGGTATTTGTATAGTTTGATGTATTGAAAAAGAGTTCTGGCTCCTAACTGTGGTCAAATAATTGTAAAAAAAATTTATCAGCATCTTAACTATGCAAGTATGTTCTGCTGATGGATAGGCGTTAGTTCTAGGTGCTTTCTGGGTAGTATACTATGGTATTTGTATTATTTGATATTTTCGAAAAGAGTTCTGGCTCCTAACTGTTATGAAATAATTGTAAAAAAATGTTATCTGCATCTTAACTATGCAAGCGTGATCTGCTGATGGATAGGCGTTAGTTCTAGGTACTTTCTGGGTAGAATGCTATGGTATTAGTATAGTTTGATGTATTCGAAAAGAGTTCTGGCTCCTAACTGTGGTCAAATAATTGTAAAAAAATTTTATCAGCATTTTAACTAGGCAAGTATGATTTGCTAATGGATAGGCGTTAGTTCTAGGTACTTTCTGGGTAGAGTGCTATGGCATTTGTATTATTTGATGTATTCGAAAAGAGTTCTGGCTCCTAACTATTATCAAATAATTGTAAAAAAATTTATCTGCATCTTAACTATGCAAGTGTGATCTGCTGATGGATAGGCGTTAGTTCTAGGTACTTTCTGGGTAGAACGCTATGGTATTTGTATTGTTTGATCTATTCGAAAAGAGTTCTGTCGCTAGACCTTGCTTAATTTGAATCGCTATATCTCTGAAACTTGACGGTGAAAATTCATGATTTTTTTTACCCACTTCGTCATATGTTTCTCTGTAATTGAGAATTTAAAAAAAAATCGAGAATTGAATATTGGAACGTGTTTGAAAAAAAATGATCGATTTTTAGCATTTTTTCCAGAGTGGGGAATACGCAGGTGACTACTAGCGCCCCTCGTGGAGAGGGTCAATAAGGGAGACACGATATACGATGAGCGTCACCCCCCCCCCCCCCCCCCGCCCCCCCGCTGCTCACGACCAATGCAATTTTACCTGCATCTTGATATAATATCGCACGGGCTTAAATTTCTCGTTGCCACAAGAATCTTGTGCCGCTTTCTTTTCCGCTTCCGCCAATGGCGCGTCTCTCGTTTCCTTGTCCTTCTCGCGAGGCTCACGCGTACCACCAGCACGTTTGCCTTCCTCGTCTTCCTCTTCACCCGCCTCCGCGCTGCGGGCATTCCTCTCGGTTTGCTGCCGCTCGTTCTCGCTCACCGTGTCGCGCGAATGACTTTTTCCATTTTCCTCAACCACCTGTCCGTCGACGCGATGACGCTCTTGACTTCCGCGTTCTTTCGCGGCCAAGGTCGCGTCATCCTTCTCCGATCTCTGGCTCGTATTTTTCTGCGCTTCCGCGGATCTTCGGTCACGTGAAACTTCGTCCTTCGTACCTTGCTCCTCTCTCGTCTCGTTTCCTGATTCCTCTCGTTCACCGTCTTCCGGTTTCGAGTCTTCAACCGAATGTTCTTTTTTTTCATTTTCTTCAGGCTTCCATGCCCACGTGCTTCGCGAAGGACACGTGGCCTTTTTCACTTCGCCTTTACTTCTTCTCAGCTCCAATAATACTGAATTTGAAAAGAGTAAGACGTGAGGAATTGAAGAAAAAAAAACAAACTAGAGTGAAGTTTGATTGGAGATGCCAGGCGAATATAATTTCGGGTATTTTATGATGAATAGTGTTTGTCTCGAAAGTATCTGTCATATGGGTGGAGAGCAGGGTGTCTAATTTTGGTCAGAACTGAAATTTCACGAAGGCAAGGAATAGGGATTTTTTCGTGATTTTTAGTATGACTTTCTAGTATAAAAGTATACTTTATAATTCTTTGGTGCAACGAATTTTTGAAAATTTTTATATTTATATTCTGCTCTTTGAAACAAATGTGTGTATGCCAATAAAAAGTATACGAAATGAACGAGAAGTCACTGAACTGTATTCCGTGTGTAGTAAAAAATGTGGGACAAACATAATTTCAAGTTTGCTGTAAAGAAATATATTTCGGAAACATCTGGAAAAATATTACATACAATTAGGAACTTTGAGTAATTGTCAACTAGTCGCTTTACACGAATGACAAAGAAAAACTAATATGTTGAGATAACGAATCATTTTTTTTTTCTACTACCTTTTTTGCTAATACCGTAGATTGTCACAAACCCGCGACAATTTGAAATTATTTTCGATAAATTGATACGAAAATCGGCCATGATAATGAGCGCTGCAGAGATCTTTAAAAAATCAGATAGACTGGCCATTTTTCATGACTTTTTCAGGGTCGAGTGTAATTTCATGACATTCAAGACTTTTCAGATTGGTAGACACCCTGTAGGGCCCCCAAGCTCCTCAATGACCCGAGTAGCGACGATGTTGAAAATCAAATTTGCGGGTATTTCTCCTATCATATTCGTGATAAGCGAGTCAAAATACATAAGTACACGAAGTTCTAAATTAATCGGCGATATGGGCTTTTCGGAAGTACACCGAAATTATCCATTTACCACAGTCCTTTATGCGTGTGAACAAACTCCTTTCGTTTGGCTCGTCCCGCTCCGCCATAATTATTCATTCCAATGTATGTCTTCCATACGATAACAATAAAGGAAGGATCCGCAGCAAAATATCGATCTCTGCAATTTTTTCTTCCATACACATCAGAGGCTCTTGCACTCGGAATTCCGAGGCTCATTAATTCGTCCGCTGACGCAGCAACGTCTCATCATCATCGGCAGCGGTGTCATTGACTCGCTGGTTGGAATTCGTAGCGATACCGTCGCCCTCTTTGCCGTACCAAATGATATCTCTCTTCGTACTTCCGGTACGGAGGAAATACTGGGTGACGGACTTCTGCCGTCGTCGTCGTCCTCGTGGTCTCGTTCAAAGCAACGTACTGTCTCGAGAACACAACCGGCAATTAGAAAAGATCGTTTCGCTTACGGCATCAATTTGTTTTCACGAGAAGTTGCGGACAGGCAGTAGCGCCGAATATTCGCTGTTGAATTTCCCAGACCGGAAGTCACGTGACGCTTGCGCAATGGGCTCTCGGGCATCCTCCACTTCCGGTCCGCGGGAACGTGCAAGCCAAATTTATTTTTCTTATAATAATAATAATGATAATAATAATAACAGCAATAATTCCAATAAGTAATAATGTTAGTAAATAATAATAATTAACAATAATAATAAATAAAAATAATAAACAATAATAATATAATAAATAACAAAAGTCAATTATAATGAATAATAAATTATAATAAATGAAAAAAGTAAGTTATAATTAATGATAAATTATAATAAATAATAACAGCAACAATAGTATGTAAATAAATAATTAACAATAAATAATAATCGAAAAATAGCTAACAAAACAATAATAACAATAATAACGATGTCGATGATAATAATAATAAAAAAAGTAGTAACTAAATAGCCAACAATAACCAAATAATAACATTAATAAACATTAATGATTAATAATAATGACGTCGATGATAATAAAAAATAATATAATAGCGTAATAGATAAATAACGAAAAAACTAAAATAAATAACGTAATAAATCAAAATAATAATAACGTAAAAATAAATAACGTAATAAAATTATATATAAATAATATAATGAAGTCGACGATAATAAAAAAAAAGAATAAAATAAATATCAATAATAATGACGATGATAACAGTAACGGTGTAATAACCTTAAAATGTGGGTAAAAAAAAAAAAAACGTTGACGTCTCTATCGTCACGTGTGATGCGCCAAAACTTCGTGACGAGACTTGGTCCCTTTTTATTCGGATTTTTTTTTTATTGAAAAAGAAAAAAGTTTGACGGGAAAAAAAAAAGTGAACGTCTGAAGAGTTCCATAATCGTGGCTATTACGAGGCGACGATTGAAAGGGAAAGGGTAAGGAGAAAGAGAGAAGAGCGGCAGGGAGGGGAGAAGCGCCTATGCTCGCACATAACCATTACTAAGCGATCCATCGCGCGCTCTCTCTCTCTCTCTCTCGCTCTCACGCGTACAATACGTGTGAAGAAAGAAAGAAAGAAAGAAAGAAAAAGATGGCGTTCACGTATGGACTACGTATTCGCTTCCGTCTTTTGGCGTATCAGCTGCACATTCGACACAACACGACGGTTACGTTAAAACCGTCGTTCGCAAATTAATTTTTCCAAACTGTAGCAAACGCACACGCTTTGGCACGAGTACGGCGGTGCTCTCTCGCGGTTCCTCGTACAATCGAATCGTCGTTGAACCGCCCCAAACCCAACAAACGCAACACGCACGCACGCGTTGCAAAGGCGAAAAACTATTTTTATACGGGTTTTTTTTTTTTCATATTTTATTTTTTGCGCGTTTCTGCTCTCGATAATTTCACGTTGGTCACATTACACGTCGCGTATGCGTGCGTGCATCGTCGTCGTGGCGAATTTATGAGAAAAATACGAAGAAAAAAAAAGAGATATTGAATAAAATTGTGTTGCGTCGTGTTGCGCTGTACGCGCGGTTGGTCGCGTGTGTGCGTGTGTGTGTGTGTGTGTGTGTGTTATATATTTATATATATATATATATATACGTATAGGGTCGCATCTGCTGCTGCCTGGTGTGTTTCGGCGATTACACGCGTGTTATATTATGCCGTGTAAAAAGAAAAAATACAACGCCCGTTTTCCAGCGGTGAGCCATAATACCACAATAACGATCTTTCGCTCGTCTTTTTTCTTCTCCGTTTTTTTTTCTTCATTTCTCGCCTCGTTTTTTTTTCATCCCTTTTTCTCACTTATTGCTGGGTGTTTTTTTTTATTCAATTTTCTTTTTTCCCAATGTCCGCGCGACGCGCAAAGTTCACTCTGTCAAATTCACATGACTGCGTTCGACTCTTTTTTTTTTCTTTTCTTTTTATCCTTTTTCACGATTTTCACGAAAGGAATACGCGGACCGTTATTCCCGTGTGCTTGTGATTATTTATCCTTCGTATTGGGAATGATTTTACGAAGGGCGAGAATTCACGGAGCGTTCGCGCTTTACACATAACCTCAAAATTCACATTTTTTTGTGTTATGCTCTTCTGTTTTGTGTGCGTGGATGTGTGTGTTTGTAGGGACGGATCAAGAAAATTATGCAAACCGACGAGGAAGTTGGAAAAGTCGCACAGGCCGTGCCCGTCATAATCTATATCCTTTTTTTACGCGATATTCCGTCCGATATTGTTATTGTTATTATCATTATTACCGATATGCTGTTACGATGGTTGCTATATTTACCATTATTATTTTTATCATTCTTCTGCTTCTTCGTATTATTATTATTATCAATATGCTGCAATGACGATTGTTATATTTATTGTTATTATTACTTCATCGTTATTATTCTCCTGGTTCTTATTCTTCGTCTTATTATTATTATTATAGTAGTAGTATTATTACCAAGGTACAGGCTTTAAGGGTATTTATATATATGCCCTCTCTCGCATACTATTTTGCTTTACATTTGTTCTTTTATTCTTCTTTGCCTTTTGTCTATCTCTTTGTCTATCATTCTCCTATTATTCGCCTTGGTCTTATCTTATCATTATTATTATTATTCTTTATTTTATTATTATTATTAATGTTTCTATGTAGGTCTTTTTCTTAATTCGAAACGTACCCTCTTGCGTTTTTACGTATTACCATTCTCAATGGAACTCCTTCCTATCACTTTCTACCCACACTTCAGCATTCCGATGTAACTTGCGTCCGGTCCACAGCCGTCGTACGCTGCATTTGGGATCTTTATTCACCTGTGTCAACATTTATGTCGATCCTACAGTCATGAAGATATAAATATGTATGGCGGCATAATCTTTTAACACTAATAACGATAGCTATCTAGTTATAGTTTATTATCATTATTTTATTATAATTATAATATACTTATTATCATTATTATATTATAATAATGATAAGTATATTTGGCGAATAGTATTTTCAGGAATTATCTCAAATTCTCTTCTCTGCGCGTTTTAATATCGTTTCCCCTGTCCTCTCATCGCTATCCTGCCTGTCGATTTCTAACAGGCATCCTCTCGTACACGCGCCTTGTAAAATCTACACAAAGAACTTGAGGTGAAAGAAAGTATTTTTCCTTGACCGTCGAACGCACCTAGAACTCTGGAGCTCTTCGTACACTCGTTACTCACAAAAACGATGCAGATAACCAATGCGAGAAACGCGAAGACTCTGAGACCGTCGCACATGTGAGTCACGCGCACTCTACCTCAAGCTTTCTCGCTGGCGATTTCCGTGAATGAACTCGTTGGTATTTCTTTTGGCGCAGGAAACAGTGCATTCTGTCGGAGAGTCGTTTCGACTTTCTCAAGGACCTGGTCAAGGGTGTACCCGACGTTTCGGCGACGGACGACGACGTGCCTACTCCGCCGCTTACACCGGCACCGATGGGCGGCAATGTGATACCCGGCGCGACGACTGGTTCAGCTCCGATTGTACATTCCGATGGACGGTTCGTAGGAAAAACAAATTTTAACTTATCAATGTGTCATAAAGAAATGGAAAGCAAAAAAAATGAAAAATAAACTATCTTTGCATTCCAACGATGCGAATTTCAACACTACAATCGATTTCTTCTTTAATAAAGCTGCAATAAAAATATTTCGTTGAAGTTTGCATCGTTGGAATACAACGAAAATTCTCTATCATCTCTTATTTTCATTATTATAAAAAAATCACGTACATTCATCTTATGAATCGCTAAATGAGAATGCTAAAAAAATGTTTGCGTGATTTTTCCTTGCATTCAAACGATGCAAACTTCAACGTTATAATAAAACGTCTTTTCCTGTCTTATCTTTTTTTTTTTTTTTCGTTATCGTCGCGCCAAAAATATTTCTCGTTTCGTCAAAACGTCCAAGAGCATGACAATTGAGAACAACGTTAAAAAAAATTTTGCAGAGTATCCGAGGAAATGACGAATTGGTCTCGTACGACGAGCCGTAACAGCAGAAACTCAAAGGACAGTGCGGAAATGACGATACTCGGCGGTGATACGGACGAGTACACAAAGGTATACGTAGCGGGGACGCCAAGTGCTACGATGACAACGGAGACACGGCCGAGTTCGTTGCAGCCCACGCAACAGTTGCTTCATCAGCATCAGCATCAGCAGCATCAACAAGTGCCGAACTTTCAGATAACAGTGCCCTCGTCATTTCACGTTAACCAGCCGAATTTTTATACGGAACTCGACTCGACGAGCAACAACAACAGCCTGAACGCTGTCAATCAGCCGACATCGAATTTCAATCACACTGCCAACATCGACGAGGACTACGACACGTAGTCGCGCCAAGCCTGAACCATTCTAGACCCCTACCCCCCCTGCCTTCTTTCTTTCTATCCCATCTTTTTTTTTCTATGCTCTATCTGTAAAAAACAAAAACGACTGTGGGGGTGCCTGGAATCTCGAGAGTGAAAGAGACAGAGAGTCGAACGTCTCGAGCGAAAAGTGCTGCGAAATTCTCTCGCTCTCTTTCTCTCTCTCTTTTTTATTTCTTTTTTTTTTTATACACAATTGCGCAACGGAGTTTTCGGGGCTGTTGTTTTTCTTCGTCGAGATTTCCATTCGATAAACCGGGCAGTGTTGATCGTAAGAAACTTTTCGTGGGGTAGCGTTATTACTTGAAAATGATTTGAACAAATCCTCCCTCAGCTTACTAGTTACGTTACTAGCAATGTAAATCGAGTGAAGCAACAACTATTAGCGGTAGAAATATTTTCCAACCTATCAGACGTGAGAGAAAAGTTTTCCTACAAAAGTTGCATAGTGCGAATGCGGTCATCGAGTGGTCGCTACGAGGTTCATCCAGGTGGAGGCGCTTCTCGATTTTTTTACAAAAAATGACAGAAATTTTCAAAGAAAGGAAAAAAAATTTCAAGAAAATGAAAGGAATTTCCAAGGAAGTGAAAATAAGTTCACACGCCAACTTTAAAGTTGATCTATCAAGATTTGATATAAAAAAAATCGATGAAAAAGCAATTTCGATGTTTTTTAACCTAGAATCAATGAAAAAAAATTGTGCAAACCATTTTTTCGGTCGGTTTACCACCGGTAAACCGACCAGTGAATGGACCAACACCGAACACTATACGATTCAGATGGACTGTAAAATGTAAATATGAAAACAGACCAATTTCCAATTGCTATAGCCAACGAAATATATTATTCTGATAGAAGAAAAAAATATTCGAAGTTTTTGCAACAAATGATATTGTAAGAATTGAAAAATAAGTAGAGAAATAATTAAATCGCGAATGATTGAACGAAACTACCAGTAAATGGACACTCGATCACCAGTAAATGGACGTGTACACAGATGGACGCTTTAAACGATAACGATTCATTTTTATTACATGCTAAATTTGGAGATCACTGGGTTGCACAAGAATTATAACATTCTTATACATATGAGTATTATATTTGTTATTGCGATTAAGTAGAAAATACACAAAGCTCTTTCGCATCTTAACGTAACATTCTCAAAAAACTACCAAAGTTTGTTTCGAGATAAAGACAGAAAATTCAATTTCGTAAACATTTAACAAACGAAGGAAATGCTTTTATGAAATTGTCAATTCTTAACAGTAATTTTGCAATTTTTAGCACATGAGCTAAACTTTGTACTTTGCTTTGAGAATTATAAGAGCCCACATGTCAATTCATTGGACAGAGGATAGAGTAAAGCACCAGTAAACAAACATATTTAATTCCGACTTAGTATTACGAATTCAATTGAAAAATTTGGCAAAAAATCAAAGTTCGTTTCTAATTCAAATAATAAAAGTAATACTTAACCTTCAAACTCATAAAAAACTTGTAACTAAGTTGCGCGGTGTGAAAGTACCAAAAACTCAAAGAAATTACTTGTGTCGTCAAAATTCTATATCGACGAAATTGGTTTTAACGATACCCATGATTTTTTTTACTAAATTGCAGGGATTCGAATTTTCATCGACAATTCATATACTTATTCAAAATATAAATCAGCTTTTGTCCATTCACTGGTACCCGGCCATTCACTAGTCGTCTTACCCTATGCAACTTTTGCAGAGCAAGTTTTCTCCCAAGTCTGATAGGCTAGAAAATATAATTCTACTGCTAATAGTTGTTCTCACTTTGCGTATGTATGTAAATTATAAAGCATAATGAAAGAAATGTTATATAATTCAATATAATTTATTTATATAATAATAGTTGTGTGTGTGTTTATATTTACACACCCAATTATGATGAATATATTATATAATATAAATTATATATATATGTATTGAGAGAAACGTAATTTTTTTTATTATACATAACAGGCTGACAATTATAAGACCATGTGTTCTTTAAGGGACTTGCGCGGAGATTTTACGACTGAGAAATATATGACTTTCAATGGGTTTTTCATGTCCGCTTCGAAGAAAAATATCGCGTGTTTTTCCTAGTAGTATTCGCCAAAAAAAAATTGAGCATTTTGGAAGAATATAAAAGTTCCATTTTGATCGTAGCCAAAGGAAGATGAAAATCCGAATACACTTATGGAAAACTTTTTTCGGGCAAAAAAAATGTATCAAAGATACGTTTTAAAGTTGATAAATGAAATTTAATCCATATGGAAAAAGTTTTTTTTAGGAATGTTGCGTATTCGGAATTTGATTATATTCATTCTGCTCAACTCAAAATGGAATTTTTTTTTTTTCGGAATGCTCAGTTTTTTCTGGCTAATACTACTCGTCAGAAATATACGCTATATTTTTTTTTCTCGGACTTGAAAAACTATTTCATATTTTTTTCTCGGTCGCAAAAACGCCGCGCCGGATCTAAAAAAAAACAAACACGCTGAACATGCCGAATCACGCTGAACATATATTCATCTCATTTACTATTAACGTCCTAGTTACTTTTTGGAGACCGGGAACAAACGAAAAATCCGTATTTCCATTTTGATAACGACAAATTTTGGAATCGATCACGCTACCCCAATTGTTTTTTTTTTCTTTATCACTCCATAAACATGAAATTTTCAACTACGCGGACTGTTAACGAGCACTGGAAGACGAGAACGTTCTAGAGATTGTAGATAATCGTTAAAATTCGTTCGATCGCTTAAGACCAACAATTTTGCCTCGATTATCGTTTTTTTTTCTCACGCGTTATCGTTGCCAGGTGGTCGCGGAGAGTAAATCGAAGTTTCCTCTATGAAGAAGCAAAAACGAACCGTCGAAGCGTCGTCCAGCGAGAATGGAGCCACTGCCCGCGTATATCGAAGATGCAACGAGACACGGGACGCTGAAGTTTTTGCATCGTTCTCGATCAATGCGACTAGAGTTTTAGTTTTCTCGAAGTGCCCGAAGTTTTTTTTTTCTCCTATCAGCCCGCGTATATCACTAAAACGATTTTTTTATAATTATAATTTACAACGTAAATGTGCAAAAACAAAAAAAAAACAATTTTGCATAGTGATAAAAATGAAGATTAAGTAAATAAGGGAATTTTGTGTGCCGTTGAACGATGCAAACTTCGATACGGGATACGATGTTAAGAATAATAATTATAATGATAAATGTAAGGTGTAACGATAAAACCGAGAATCAAATTATACTGGATCATTTAGAATATTTGCAGTAGACCGAATTTGCATTGCAAGTGGACTGATTTGTCGTAATAATTCGGATAACGTTTACCTGTAGCATTGGACGTGGTAGAACATTTGATTAATCGATTGTGTCTTTGGAATGTTATGATACGTTCGAAATTAATTAACTTGGCGTGATTAGACTCGCGTCACGTAGGACTGATGGACCTCTTTTATCTCTGTATTTATGTGTAAATAAACGAATATCTGTCTATATGAAGCATCGAATGGTCATCGTGTGGACCGTCCAATCGCCCGGCCGAACCGAGCGATATTTTTCTTTGCGAAGGAATGCGAGGAAGAGTGCGCGAAAAAAAGGAGAAAAAAATCAATTGAAAAGCTGTGTATCGTGAAATTCAACATTTTTTATGAACGTTATGCGTTTTTCTTATTTAAATAAAATTTGGCAATTTTCGGTGACTTTTTTTATTGCATTTTTAGGGACAAACTTGTAAAATTAGACTTTTCAAATAAAATATTTAGTGACGAAAAATAAACTAGGAAAATTTGACTTAGATCAAATTCAATCAATATTAATTTTTCGAATTTTTCGGGACAAAAGTATATTTCGAAAATTCGACACTGAGTAGAATTTTCAGTGATAAACAAAAAAATTAATTCGACAGTTCGACTAGAATTTTCAGTGACAAACAAAAAATGTATTCGACAATTCGAGTAGACTTTTCAGTGACAAAAAATAAAAAATTTTAATTGGCCCGTTCGAGTAGATTTTTCAGTGACAAAAAAAACAATTAGCTCGTCAAATTAAATATTTTCAATCGGATTATTGGTGACAAAAAAAAAACTTAAAATTCGAAAATTCGAGTCGAATTGTCAGTGACAAAAATTAAAATTGTAAAATTGGATTTTTTCAAATAAAATATTCAATGCGGAAAAACTGAGCTTGTAAAATTTAATTTTTCGTTTTGAATTTTCAGTGACAGGAAAAAAAATCAACGCAGTAGTACAAAGTGGCAATAAAAAGAGTAAAAATTCAATGAGAGCTTCGAGCAATGAAGAAAGATTGTGCAAAGTTGAAGGTGCAAATTTTCGTTTTGGTCACTTGACGAGAATTCGCTTCTTTTTTCCCCCCAGCAATTATAAAGTTCGTGCAGCTTGTATTGGCCTAATAGAGAGAGCAAGAGAGAGAGAGAGAGAGACTTGCCCAATTCATAACGAAGGATCGTAGATCAAGGATTGGACCAAGAATGAAAGAGCGTTCTTACAAAAGTGTAAAAATATTAAAAAATAATGCATTATAAATCGTACATTGCCTAATTACAGAGTTAGGCTTATATAATCTTAAGCTGTATCGCAATTAAGTTACGTATTATTTAATTGTATTTACAATGTCGTACTAACCCATCGAACACGCTATATATGCTACATGAACACGCCTCGTTCAACATTGGACAAAAACAAATTTGTCATTTACCGTTTTCTTTTTTCTCTTTTGAAATAGACTGTTTTTTTGTTCGATCGAGAAAAAAATCGCTTCGCGCGCATCTCGACGTACGCAACGCGAATTTCTCAATCTTTTCTCTTTGTTATTATTATGCTTTTTTTTTCGTTACGTCTATCGCGTGCACGACGCAACAAATATTTCGTAAAACAATTTTTCCGCAACGTTTCGAAAAATATGCGCGAGATTAATTGCCTTTTGAAAAACGCCAAAAGTATAGATATATGATAAATAAATTAGAGAAGTCGAAAGGGGAAAAAAAAAGAGGAGTCGATGACGATTTTTCTTTTTTCACGAATTCTCCAACCGCACAATCTTGTAGGCAATGAAAATTATAATTTTTTTTTTTTCGTCGTTTTTCTTTACGTGCCTACGGAGTTTCCGAAGATGTCGCTTTTTTTTGTTCGCTTTCGTCGTGCATTCAAAAATTCGAATTTTCTTTTTAACGCTGCGCCGAATTTGTTCACGAAATTTTCGAAGATTTCGCTTTTTCTCGCCCTCGTCGTGCATCTAAATGCAATGTTTTTTTTTTTTCACGAATTCCGGGCCGCAAGATCCTATACGCGCTAAAATTTAGAATTTTTTTCACATCGATTTTCTTTTACTATCGTATCTACGGAATTTTCAGAAAATTTCGCTTCTTGCTCTCGTCGTGCATCGAAATTCGAATTTTTTCAACGTTGGGCTGAATTTTTATTACGAATTCTCCGAAGATTTCGCTTTTTTCGCGCCCGCGTCGTGCATCGGAAATCCAATTCCGAAGATCTCGTTTTTTTCCCTCTCCCAGCATCGTAATTAGACATTTTTTTTTTTTCGTAAATTTTACGAAATTTCCGGAAATTCTTTTTCTTCTTTTTTACTTCTCTCATCCTGAGTTCGCAATACACGCGCATCCCCAACGAAATTCTACTCGTAATTACGATAGGGTACATAAATAATAATAATTAAGTCGTGCGCAAATTGATATACCGATTGATCGCGTGTAACAATTGAATTTTCTTTTACTTTCCTATTCGTTATCTCTCAATTGTCTAATCGGTACGATTAGATCTGTCGTAGTGAACTCTTTTTTTTTTTCGAAAAAGAAACTAGCTTCTTTTTCGCAAAAGAAAAAAATGGACAAGAAATCGATTTTTTGTTTCTTCTTTTTATCTCTCGTGTCTGAGAAAGTTGTGCGTGAATCGGAATCCATTGACGCACATATGTGTGTAGATGATATATACAGGGTGAGGCACATAAAGTTTTACAGAGCAATAGCACTCAAACTATTGATCATATCCAAAAATGTTTCAGACAAAAGTTTCAGTGTTAGAGAAGGCCGTCATACTGGACCACCCTATTTTTTTTTATCGGTGGAGGCGCTGAAGCTACGTCAAGGTCGACTCCACTTTTTTAAATGGAACCATGTATTTTTTTTCGATGGCATTATTACCGATTTTAAGACGAATTCAGCGACCTACAACACGAGGTCATTCTAGTCAGGCAAAGTATGAAAATAGTCGAAAAATCGAAAAACATCGGAATAATCAATTTCAAAGGATCAACTAACCTTGGTTAGGGTCTACCTACAGAAGAAGCTCGAAGAAAGAATACGCCGAGCATGTACCGAAATTATACCACAAATGTTGGCTGAAGTTAGACGGTCTTTTCATCAGCGAATTAACAAGTGCTTACAAGTCGAGGATCATCACTTCGAGCATCTTCTGTAGGTAGACCCAAACCAAGGTTAGTGGATCCTTTGAAAGTGATTATTCCGATATTTTTCGATTTTTCGACTATTTTCATACTTTGCGTGACTAGAATGACTTTGTGTTGTAGGTCGCTGAATTGGCCTTAAAATCGGTAATAATGTCATCGAAAAAAAATACATGGTTCCATTTTAAAAAGTGGAGTTGACTTTGACGTAGCTTCAGCGCTTCCACCGATAAAAAAATAGGGTGGTCCAGTATGACGGCCTTCTCGAACACTGAAACTTTTGTCTGAAACATTTTTGGATATGATCAATAGTTTGAGTGTTATTGCTCTGTAACACTTTATGTGCCTCACCCTGTATATATATATATATCAAATGTACAAGTGCCATGCGATGCGCGTGGGCCTATATGTTCAAGATCGCAATAATCGCGGATTACCATTACTGATTGACAATCATTGCTATGCGACAAGTTGAAAGCTGTATTTTTCAAAAAACCCGTTTTCGACCTATCGGAAATTTTGTTTTTTTTTTTCACTGCGTTACAAAAAATCTTTTACAAACTCTTAGTTGGCAAAATTATCCAAACGCAATTTTTCGTGTTTGAACAGTGATCTCGCGTTTTTTAAAATTCTGTTTTGTTTTGCATAGCGAGACGTGCGTTGAAAAAGTGAGAAAAAAATATATTGCAAACAAATTTCGGAGCTTTGATGGTGTAGCCTGAAGAACAAAAAAAAAAAGAAACAACATTATTTGGATTACAATTTAATGTTATCTCATTCGAGTTAGAAAATAAGATTGAAACCTCATTTAAGTAAGAAAATAAGGTTAAAATCTCGTTTAAGTTGGCGAGTAAGGTTTCAACGTTATTTAAGTTACGGAAGAAGGTCGAAGCCTTACCTCAAGTTATGGGATAAGGTTGAAACCTTAGTCAAGTAACGAAATGAGGTTGAAACCCCGTTCGGGTTACGAAATGCGGTTAAAACCCAATTCGATTTACGAAATGAGGTTACAACCTCATTGAGTTTACAGAATGAGGCGAAAACCTCTCAGATTACAAAAGAAGGAAAAAAAAACTTCATTCAGGTTACAAAAGCGGCTCGTAAACTCATTTAATTTGCAAAAGAGGGTCGAAAACTCGTGTAGGTTACAAATTAAGGTTAAAACCTCACTCAGCCAGTGCAAGCTACTATTTTGGCTTGTTCGAAACAGTTTTATATCTTTCGAGTCGAGAGAATGGCGGAATGATTTTGTTGCAATAGTTGTTTCTCACTTTTTATCAACTGCAAGTCACCTATGTATGTGTTACAATTGAAATTCTTCAGTTCCAACGCGTTGGGACGAGTCTTTACTGACATTCAAATTTATTCATTGGTAAATTCTAGTTTTTACTAGGAAAAACTTAGTTGTAATGAAGGCGTTCAGTAAGAATTATATTTTTACTAGCTAAAAGTGTTCAAACTGAAGACGGGTTTTAACTGTAACACACACACCCACACACGCACGCACGCACGCACACACACACACACACACACACACACACACAAAAATATATACATATACAGGACTACTGGTTATTAGTCACTGGTTATTAGAACTCGTGAAAGGATTGTAGGACATGTTTTCCGCTATCAAATAACCCAGTAAAGCTTTATGCAAAAACGCACCATTTTCGAGATATTTTTTTAAGAGAGGGGTGGGCATCTTTTTTAAAATCTAATTCAAAGAAAAATGTTATTATTTGTAGTTTGAGAACACGGTAACAAAGAATTATCAACAATAAAGTAAGGATAATCTGTCAATATGTTTTAATTGAGGGCCCAAAACTCCGGGATTGTGACCAATAACCAGTAGTCCTGTAAATATATTAGGGTGGCCCAAAAAAAAAAATCGGTATGTTTTTTTCGCGATAATAGTTGTTAGGAAGTTGAAATGTGGTGAAAGAAAAAACACCTCGCGAAAGGAGGGGGTCGTAGCTCAAAATCAAGAGGTGGCGGAAGCGACTTATTTTTTTGCAATTAATGACGAAAAATCATAGCATCCATAAAAAATTTATGCAACAAATCTAATTCGATTTGTAATAAAAGAACGAACGAGAGTGTCATCATTGCGAATTTAAAAGATTATTTTTCGAACAATTTTTTTAAATATAAGTCTGTACGCACAGTATACGCGAAAAAAGAATACAAACAAAATGTTGTTCAAAAAATGATTTTTTTAAATTCGCAATTTTCATTACAAATTGAATTAGTTTTGATGCATACATTTTTTATGAATACCATAATTATTCGTCATTAATTGCAAAAAAAAATAAAAGTCGCCTGCGCCACCTCTTAATTTTGAGCTACGACCTCCTCCTTTCGCGAGGTTTTTTCTTTCACGACACTCCAACATCCTAACAACTATCATCGCGAAAAAAATACCGATTTTTCTTTTGGACCGCCCTAATATATATATATAGGATCCTGGTTTCAATTTAAAAAAAAACGCAGAGGTCTTTCATTAAACGTTCCACTATCTCATCCGCAACAAACAATTCCGCAACTTAAATTATTGAACAATCTAACGATCCCGACATTAGCACGTTTCTCGTATATATATATATATATATATATATATATATATATATATATATATATATATATATATATATAATGTAAACTATATATTATGTGTATAATACTGAAATTTACGTTTTCAATTTTCTATGTTACCCTCGTAGAAAGATTCGCACTTTTCCAGCAGACGAAGTACAGGATTTATGTTGTACGGGAACAACGATTTAGATACTAATCTATCTATAGCTATTCTTAGGGTTATCAGTACCGTCATGGTGTCGTCCAATTCGCGGCCGCAACAATTCACGAATTCCGTCCAATTTCGCCTGACGTATTTGAGAAATCTAAGTAAATATAGCAAGAAGCATGTCTCGTTGCTTACGAGTAAATCGAGCAATACACCGTGATCGTGTGACACGGCACGAACGAATTGTACGAATGTGAGACTTGGACTGAGCATGTGGCCAAGATCGTTTTGAGGTGGTCCACGATAGAACAGGCCAACCGCGACGTCGAGACAACAGACCATGCCCTCGATAAGGAAGTCGTCCTGATCGTGAAACATCTGAACGACCCATTGTGACAATGGCATTTCCGGATGAAAGGGCATAAGTGCTTTGACACATTGATCCAATTGTCGCAATACTTCGCGTATGCTGCGCTCGATCACGGCCATATCAGCGTCGAGATCCTCGGCCTCGGAGCCGAGTGAGGAGTCGCTCGAGTCGCTCCGTGTCTCTTTGACGGTAACCGCGACGCTCTTCAATACGAGTAGTACGATTTTTTGAAGAAGCGGCCGATCTCCGTCGCCCGAGCCACCGCCGAATCTACCGGAACCGTGGCGATAAGGGAGAGCGTCGAGTAGCCGCCAATCCTTGACCGCGCGCACAATAAGATGAGCCAAAGAGCATGGCTCGTCCGGCAAAACATCCTGAAGCGCCAATGTACTACCGTAACATAGTACCTCGTTGAAGAGACCCAACAAATGACGCCATATCACACCGGGCACGTTAGCGTTTAACAATACAACGAGATTGTCCAATTGCGAGTAAAATAACTTCGTGTCGATAACCGAGAGATTAGCCTTCACCGATATAATGCTCTCCCAAAGTTCGAGAAACGTTATGACCGCGGATTCGTGCTGCGGCGTGTAAGAGCCCAATATAGCGTCGAATTTCGACACGAGTAGTGTCCATTTGGTCTCGAGAGCTTTAACGCACATAGCTTTAACCGGTGTACTGTCCAAGCTCTCAGGATCCGAAATAACGATCGTGTTGCAACTCGTTGGTGGCGCTGATGTTTCCGGATCCTCGAGCGGATGAATCGAGCAATCTTTGTGCTCGACTACTCGCTTCACCACGTCCAGTGTGAATAGCATCTGATTTGGCGAGTTGGTGTTTATCAGAGATTGCGTGAGCCTCTCGAGCCAAGCGACTTCGATGTTTTCCTTTGTGACGATGAAGAACGATGCGAGCGCTCGACTCGCCGCGAACGAAACAAATTTGTTCGGTGTACACGATAGATCGATCATCTGATCGATTATACCGTGCTCGTTTCTCGTCAACGCGTCGCACACGTCAGCAACACGTGCGCACATCAAACCTCGGGTTGTTTGCTTAATCGCCAAATCAAAGAGCAACTGAAGCGCGCTCACGAATTCCAATATCCTGTCGGGATCCCATTCCGACAATAGTGACGCACGATAACGACCAGTCGCGTCGGCCTCGCAAGTAGCGGCGAATGGTTTACGAAGACTGCTCTCCGGTACGTCGCAAAGACACTGCGACAGTAGGCTCGTCTGTAGCTTGGCCAAATCGCCGCTGAAACAACTGCCACCATTCAACGGCGCGCCGTCCTCGTCATCGTCCTCGTCACCGTTCACGACACGCTGCTTCTTCGCCGCCGGTTCCTCCATTGCCGTCTCAGGAGTCGAACCGCAACGATATCTCTCAAGTACCATTAGCCGGGCACTTTGCGAACGCTTTTCCCAATTTACGGTCAATCGATCGTCCCTGTCGATCGCGCTCTACCAACTTCGTTAAACGTATCATCGGGTTATCCTGGTGAGCGCCATCGCGAAACCCCACCATGAGAAGAACTTCTCGATTTCCAATCACGATAGATCATTGTGCGACGAGAGACTCGCGCGAACTTCCGAACGAAGCGGCTGCTCGCTCGATCGAGACCTGGGGAAGAGAAGACTTGCGTTATTGTTGAATGCGTTGGTCGATCGGGGCCGATAGGGTCGCTCGTGCGCTCACATTCTTCTTTTTCATTGGTATGGCAAATATTTTCTCATGAACTTCGGATCTTCGAATAGATGAAAAAATGTTTGAATAATTCTTTAAGGGATCACAGTCTGTTTTCGGAAATTTTCGTTTTTCTAAAAACATTAGTTTCGTATACTACAAAACTGTAGAAATACGGTAGGGAACGTTACTTAGGTCGGAGTGATCGATAAGTTGATAAAAAGAGTGAAGAGAAGCATCTCTGTACCCAAACAAAATTTTACCTACTAAAAGCTAGTTTTGACTGAACGCCTTCGTTACAACTAGTTTTTCCTAGTTTCTAGATCTAAATTCGAGAAAACTAGATTTTATGTCTAGAAACCCAAACAAACTCCTGAACCTCATTCAGAAACAGTTTTAGTTGATCCATTTCGTTATAACTTGTTTTTCCTAATTGAGACTAGTTGAAACGAGGAACGTAATATGGAAATTCGTTTTTTATTGTTGTACCAAATATTTTCTTGCAGTCTTTGATTGTAGATCTTTGAGTAAACATGTGAATCAATTATTGGGGAATTTTTTAAGTTGAAATCTACAGAAACTTGGGCAACTGAGAAAATATTTATTTTCATTGTACTCCAATAATGCAAACTTTGTGCACAGTAGCTGGGCAATAGTTTCGCTGTGAAAGTGTTTTGAATATCAAGCGGAGGAGGGTCCAGCAGGAATTTGTCGACTTTACTGTCACCGTTTGGAGCGAGGAAGAACAAAAAATACGAATCAACAGAGCGGAAAAATCTCCTCGTGACACAGAGTCATTTTGCTACTCTTGCAACTCGTTGTTTTGAGAATTGAAAATGATTCATAAAAACAGGTTTCAACGCGTAACGTTGAAGTTTGCGTTGTTGGAGCGCAACGGAAAATGATTTTTTTTTACTTCCCAAGTTTCCTTTGACAAATTTGAGTCAAAAAATGCGAATTTCCATTGTATTCCAACTATGCAAACTTCAAACCCATACCAACGAGTACTTTCGAGTAAAATAGTTGCGGCTACCGTCGAGCAATTAGTTTGGTAAAGAAAACGAGAAAAATGCTTTATAATTCGACAAGATTACTACCGCAGTGTTTTCGCCACTGTTGGAAAGATGTTATGTAAAGAATGTTGATTGTTAGTGTTTGTAGAGTAGCGTCGTTTATTAAACAACAGACTAGGGTAATCCTCGCGCGGTAGCGAATCAAAAGAGACCTCCGTCGTGAAAATCCTCAAATACCGCTGTATACAGAAACAATCGTAACACGACATAGCAAAATATCCCACACGCATCGAAACTGTTGATTCTACGCTTCGCGATCCGTAGAATATTGAGACACGAGCTCAGTTCCGACTCTAACAAATTGTCAGAAAAGTTTGACACGTGAACATAACCTGTAAAATGTATGAGAACGCAGCAAATTTCTTGCAAAAATTCCACCTTCGACTATAAATTTGCAAATGATTTGTTCTCGCACGAGTTTCACGGATTTCGCTGTATTTACAGGCTATAGTTATCGCTTGACGATTCAGCACGTCCCAGAAATTGGCGGTCCTGAATTCACAGCATTACAAATACCCTTCGAAGCAAGCCCTACGCTAGCGTTCCGATCCCTGCCGTTAGCTAAATAATTCTAACAGAAACATTCGCCGCCAGCTATTTTCTCCGATGCCGTTCCAATCCTGGAATTCTCTCCGACGTGTCACGCTTGTGCTACCTGAACAGTAATCGAACACGAAGAACTCATCGCTCAATATCGCTGGAACTTTCAACCGCGTAGGACAGCAAGCGTCGAGGCCAATTCGTCGGACAAGTGTCCGGTCGAGGAAAAAAACATTTTGGCAATTGCGGAAAACGTTTCCTCGTGATAAAAGTCGCGCATTTTATTTAGCGAAAGATTAAAAGTGCAGAGAAGTCCGAAGTTAAATGAGGACACTTACCATTCAATAGACGAAAAAACAACTCCAAAAGCAATCATTATTCGAATGTCAATATTTTTGTTGACTTTTTCCTTTCCTCGTTCTCGCGCGCGGCGTTTACTCAATATCGTCACTGTATTGACCTTTTTATACGCACATGCATGGGTTTACATATGTATATATATGTGTGTGTGTGTGTATGTATTTATTTCTCTCGGACCTTTTACGTACGAGGAATGTATCGTACACAAACGTATGTGATAAACGCGACCGTGCATATATATATATATATATAAGTATGTATGTATATGTATGTATAATACACGCACTATACGAAAATTGATCGTTTCACCGAATCCCACAGGTCGTTCGTAAAGTAAATATTACAAATGGCTCTGGGACGCGTCCCACTTATCTAATGCATCCGAAAAAAAAAGAGCATCGTTCGCGGTCGCGATACAGAGCGAGTTAACGCACGCCGTTTGCGCTTTTCCCTCAATATTCCACGAAAATGCAACGTTTCGGGCGATTTTTTTTTTTTCCCTCTCGACGAATATTCAACCATTCACAGAAACTCGATTTCACGAAGAATCAATGTTTTTTTTTCATTGCTTCTTTTTTCTGTTTTTTTTTTTTTGCTACGTACGTTTGGCCCCGGGAAAACAACGCGTGTTATTTATCGCGGAAACGATATGACGCTCGTAGGCGCGAACTGGGTCGCGTCGTTTGTGAAAAAAAAAATACACGAGACGTAAAATAAGAACGGTGATGTATGTTTTTGTCGCGGTCGCGCGAGAAAAATATAATACGATGATTTTGACTAGGAAGTGGAACCGAGGTACTCGACACAGGAAGAGGTTTTCGCTGCGTTGCCACATCTACAACGTTGCGTACACGAGTAATACTTTTTATACGTTTATTTCGTTGGTTTTAACGAGGTTTACATGAAAAATGTTGTTTTCACGGATACGAGGGATGAATCGACAATTCCATTGACAATTGTAATTTATTCGAGCTTTGATTATCGACGATAAGTCGGGGGCATCAGGCGGAGCTGCGTAACACAGTAGCACCTCGTCGAGTATTCCACACGGCACTAAACTCCACACGAACAAATACATCATTAACTGATAAAAGTGCATCACCGATGGTCTTTTAATATTCGCGGAGCTTGAAAAATAACGTTTTTCACTCTAACTCGTGGCTCCTTGACGTTTTTGCATAATAAAACTGCGTATTGCAATTTGGCAACGTTGAGAGACGCGCGCATGCGCCCCTTGCGGCCTCTCGTCGAGTGACATCGTCGTTACCGACGTCCGGTAAAGTAGATCTCGTTCGTCTCCAGAAACCGGCGTATTTTCCATAACGGCGATTTGAAAACGCGCGACTTTTCGCTGCGTAAATAAAAACACTATCAAGCCTTTTTCCAAAGAGTTTTTTTTACCACTTTTGACCGATCAGCAGCGCAAGCGAAATTTGATCATCGAAGTTTGGGAATAAAGAAGAATTGCGATTTTTTTTTTCTTCGAACGAAGTGCAGTGAATGTTTGTCGGCGAAATGAGGTTAAGCACGGCGCGGCTAGTTTGTAATAAACAACGATGAGCAGTTTGAGAGTTTTTTAACCCTTTTTTTTTTACGTATTTCGAGCCACGTCTTCTCAAGATGAAGTGAGTATCGTTACGATATTAATTTACGGTTTTTTTTTACTTTTTTTGTTCTTTGGATTTTGCTACTTTTCTTCGCAGGATAAGCGTAGACGGGCTGATCGTATACTTTCCTTACGATTACATTTATCCGGAGCAGTATGCCTACATGCTCGAACTCAAGAGAGGCCTCGACGCGAGGGTACGTCGAACTAACTATCTATAAATATAATTATATATTTTTGATCATTTTTCTGAGTTCCGACGCAACTGCGGGCGCAATGTAATCCGACCTTCGTTGCACCCACAGCCGCGGTAGACTTGAGCTACGAAAATCATACAAATATTTTTTGGGATTCTCTTTCAACAATCTGCAACCTAAATCTGCAAAATATGATTTTGGCAAATGAGAAGTTAACCCTAGAACGGTAACCTGGGGTGAAAAACTACCCCAGGCGAGTTTAAATGTCGCGCCCTTTCTCCCTTCCTCGCGTTTACGACTGACTTCTTTTAAATTCCCAGACTAGTACGTCGTGACTTCTTTAAAATTCCCAGACTTCGATTCCCGGAATAAATAGACTTTTTCGAAAATCGAGTAAAACTAACCATCCTGTCTCAAAACTGTATATTTTCACTTTATAATGCCGTTGGATTTATTCAAGTGCATTAAAAATCAACGGAGATATTGCAAATTCAATCAAAAAAGTCATTTTTACGAATTATCAATGTTTTTCACCATTTTACCTCATTTTTTACTAACTTTTCCTACTTCAAGCGGAATCGCCGCAGGCGTACGTGATTCTGCATTAAAAAACGGAATGAATGAGCCCAAGTTGAACCCTTTTCGTGAAATTTTACCGGAGATATGAATTTTTCAAAATTGGGGTGGTTTATCACCCCAGGTTACCATTCTAGGGTTAAAAAGAATTTTCATTGCATTTCGATGAAAACTTTACCTCATTCCTCAGGGACTAGAATCGAGTCGAACGAATGCTTCGAGTTCCTGCTGAGATATAAATATGAATGATATTTTAACCAGGGTCATTGCCTGCTGGAAATGCCTTCGGGCACGGGAAAAACGGTGACCCTCTTGGCGCTCATTGTCGCTTACATGCTGGAACATCCGCTGCAAGTGACGAAATTAATTTACTGCTCGCGTACCGTTCCCGAGATAGAGAAGGTTTTGGAGGAGCTGAAAAACCTTATGGAGTATTACGATAAGGAAGACAAGAAGAAACCAAAGATTGTGGGTTTGGTGCTGAGCTCGAGGAAAAACATGTGCATACATCCGGAGGTAAGATAAGAAAAACTTGGGTATGGTTTTACGAAAACACGGTGTAAGTGAAACCTTTTTGCTATAGCCCTAAACGATTTTATCCCGAAATCATCGAAAGTATTGTATATAATTTTGTTTTCGTCGTTTTGGTTTAATCGTTTTTTTATTGATTTACTATTAATTTATTACTTGAACATGGCAGCGGTATTCTTCAGCATTACATTCATGCGTTTAATACATATAGACGTATTTGTCAAATTCACCATTTACTTAAACTTTATTTAGAGGATATATAAATTTATTGGCACTTGGCGTTGGGCGAATAAAATTGAAAAATGTTGACCAGGTGAGCAAGGAACGCGAGGGCAAGATCGTCGACGGTCGTTGTCACTCGTTGACCGCCTCGTACGTCCGCGATCGTCACAATTACGACGAGACTACGCCAATATGTAATTATTTCGAGGGTTTCGATATGGAAGGACGCGAACAAATTATGCCACCTGGTATATACTCGATCGACGATATCAAAGATTACGGACGTGACAGAAATTGGTGTCCGTATTTTCTCGCTAGATTTACGGTGAGCTTTGAAATTCATTTGGAAAGTTGTACTCAAGGGTACCGAATAATTTTCTTTTTTAATTTATATTATCGGCAGCTTGGCTAGAACGAAAGTTTTTGTTCGCAGATTCTTCACGCCCAGGTCGTCGTTTACAGTTATCACTATTTGTTAGATCCAAAAATTGCCGAAACGGTGTCCAAGGAGCTGGCGAAAAGTTCGGTGGTCGTTTTCGACGAGGCTCACAATATCGGTTCGTTTTTTCGCCGGGACATAGAGCAAACGTAACACGCGGCAATTTTACTGAAAAGGATATTTCCGTTCTTTTTTTTCAGACAACGTGTGCATAGACTCGATGAGCGTGAAGATAAATCGACGAACGATGGAGAAGAGCACCGCGAATATTCAACTTCTCGAGAAAACTGTTGCGGAGTAAGTGATGAAAAATTATCTCCTCCGGGGGAGATAATCATTTCAGTTATTGAGAGAGAAGACATTCATTTTCTGTAATTAAAAAAAAAGGACTCGGGTGTATCCGGGAGTGTGTAATTAAAATATTGAATCAATGCTTAGTTTTGAAAGCGTTTGCAAATTGATCCCTTGGTGATTAAAGCTTAAATGGTTTATTAAAACAATTTTCCATGATTATTGCGATTACTGGGAGATGGTTCCGGAAATAACATGAAAAACGCTTTCTAATTTGACAAGATTCTGTTCGTCATATTTTCGGCACTGAAAAAATGACTGAAGAAATCTTGTCAAATTCAAAAACATCTCCAATTAATTTTTTTTTTAAATCAATCGTCTCATAGTATCGAATATTGATAATTTTTAATATTTGACAGGGACATTATTTCAAACAAGGTCTAAAATATGTTGGCAAGAATTTTGTCAAATAAAAAAGCGTTTTTCATTTTTTCGCCCCCGAAACTAATTATTTCAGCGGAATTGCAATGGTACGAATTTTTCTTTTTATTCTTATTTTTTTTTTCTGTTCCATTTTTCTTTTCTATATTTATTTTCTTCTTTTTCCTTTGATATTTTTTTTCTTCCCTATTTTCATCTTTTTTTAATTTTTCTATTTTTATTTTATTCCTTTTTCTTTTCTATCCTGCAAAATAAAATAAAATACTTCAGCATTTTTTTTTCGAAGAAAAATAAAATGTTTGAAAAAAAATAAAATGTTTGAAAAAAAATAAAATGTTTTTATTTTTTTTAGATACGAAAAAAATGTATATTATTTTTTTAACGAAATTTAATGAACTATAGTTTTTAGTTGAAATATTTTTTCGTATCAGCAAAAGTTGCTGAGATATAGGCAATGAACTGAAAAAGTGTACCTTTTTTCCAAGGTGGCGGCCCGAGCGCAACAGATTTTTGCGGGGACATTTAGTATGTTTAACGGGAAGTCGTAATAAACATGTATACCAAAATTCAGATATTTGCCGATTAATGTTTTTTTTTGCTGACAATTCGTCTAAATCGACTGGACTAACTCCCTCCATATCTTCGTCTCTTATCCGTTGTTATATTGCTCTCACTCCTATCTTCTCCATGGCTCCCTTCATTTTCAGTCCTCATTTGGATGGGTTTGCAGTTAATATCCTTCTGGCTTTTTCTTTCAAACACTTCTTCCGACATTTTCACTACCTCACATAAGTAGTTTGCTGCTCTTTTCCAAGCTTTTATTCTTATACCCCTTATTCTCGCCTTTCTTTTCTATATTCTTTTTTATTTTTCTATTTTTATTTTATTTTCTCATTTCCATTTCTCTTTTTTTTTGTTTTTATTTTATTCTTTTTTCTTTTCGCTTTTTCTATTTTTATTTTATTCTCATTTATTTTGTATCCGGATTGCAGGATGCGCGACGCCGACGCGAACAAGTTGAAGGAAGAGTACCACAGGCTAGTCGAGGGTCTCAAGGACGCGCAGCTAGCACGCGAGACCGACGTTATTCTCGCGAATCCTATACTACCGAACGAAGTTCTCGAGGGTAATTTGCTAAAGCAAAAAGCTTTCGCCGGCTTTTTTACAGCGGTCGAAAAAAAAACTGTTTTTTTCTTCCACGTTTGCAGAAGTGATACCGGGCAACATAAGGAACGCTGAGCACTTTGTCAGTTTTCTGAAGCGTTTCGTCGAATACCTCAAGACGCGTTTGCGCGTGCAACACGTGGTGCAGGAGTCACCGGCGATCTTTCTTCACGACATACAGTCGAAGGTGTGCATCGAGAGAAAACCGTTGCGTTTTTGCGCCGAGAGATTATCCTCGTTGCTGCGTACGATGGAAATAACGGATCTGACGGATTTTTCACCTCTTATTCTCATCACGCATCTGGCGACACTTGTGTCAACGTATACAACGGGATTCACGATAATTGTGGAGCCTTTCGACGACAAAACGCCTACGGTGACGAATCCGGTGTTGCACTTCACGTGTTTGGACTCGTCGATAGCGATGAAACCGATATTCGACAGATTCCAAACGGTTGTCATCACATCGGGTACTCTGTCGCCTCTGGACATGTATCCGAAGATATTGAATTTTCATCCGGTCATTATGACCTCCTTTACGATGACGCTTGCGAGACCTTGTCTCCTTCCGATGGTAAATATTTTAGTAGTAGTAGTAAGTATTCTTTGTATACCCTTTTAAGGGTGTTTACGATAGCGCCATTACCTTCACCTTTACATACGTGTTTAGATCGGTTTTCGTACTCGCCTCTTCCTAAATGAAAAAAAAAAAAAAACAATTCTTTCAATTTCACAACAGATCGTGGCAAAGGGCAACGACCAAGTGGCGATTTCGTCAAAATTTGAGACACGCGACGACGTAGCCGTTATCCGAAATTACGGACAATTGTTGGTCGAGTTCGCATCGACTGTCCCGGATGGCCTCGTGTGTTTCTTCACTTCCTACATGTACATGGAGTCGGTCGTGGCTGCGTGGTGAGACATTCGTTATTTATTATCAGTTAACTCATTACACCGCGCAGGGCAACGTAGGTAAGGCGGCACAATTCTGGGGACGGTACTACGTCCGATGTTTTTAAAATTCGAAGTCTCTTGTTCTAGCGAAAATCTGTACTAGGTTTTGTTTCACCCAAGCAAGCATAAATAATTGAATAAAACTTGAACTATTTCCTTCGTCGTAATTTCGTAATTTGTATGAAAAGCAGCTATCCAATTATGTAAAATAGATATTCAACTTTCGCAATTAAGGTAGTAGTGTCGCTAAGGCGTTTTTCTATAGATTTGTAAAAAATGTTGAGGACTCATTCAGGACACTATTAAATGATTACCTGCAAAATTTCAAAAGGATTCACCATTCCATTTTCGAGATATTGGCAATCAAAGATTTCACGGTTTTACACGTGTTCTTATGGGGGAGCCGTGGAAAAATTCACATTTCCCGCAATAACTTCGAAACTTTTCTACAGATTAAAAAAAAAATCTTTATAATGTACAACCTACATTATAAAGATATTTTTCACAATATTTCGAAGCTTTCATCGATTGAGCGGAGAATACACTTTTCAACGTGACTGTGGCGAGACTACTACCTTAAATCAACCGTGGGCAAAAGCAATACATTGGCTTTGCCGGCCGATACATAATCAGAAAAATACAAAGAATTGTTGAGAATTTACCGTTAGCTCATACAGTTGATGTATTTTTTCAATTGGATATCAAGAACGGAGAAAATTTCATCAATAATTATAGAAAAAAATAATTGATACGTCAGCTTTAAAAACTGAAGCGATGGTCATGAAGAACAAACTTCAATTTCAAAATGATGAAATAAATGCTGAAAATGTAGGAAAACATATTAAGAAGGAATACTACCCTAACTTATAAAAACTTTTTCCAAGCAGCAATGTGTCACTAAATATACATATCATTCTTCTGTCTCGACCTAGGTACGATCAAGGCGTCGTAGATCAGTTGCAGAGGCACAAACTTCTCTTCATTGAGACTCAGGACTCCGCTGAGACGAGTCTGGCCCTAATAAATTACATAAAAGCCTGCGAGAATGGAAGAGGCGCCGTTTTGCTGTCGGTCGCCCGTGGCAAAGTCTCCGAAGGCGTCGACTTCGATCATCATCTCGGTAGAGCCGTTCTCATGTTCGGCATTCCCTACGTTTACACTCAGTCGCGCATTTTGAAAGCGAGACTCGAATACCTGAGAGATCAGTTTCAAGTAAGTTCGCAACGAATCTTTCCTAAATTTACGTCGATATTCGATCATTATCATTATTATTCTCAAAGTATTCACAAACCCAAATCAAATGTTCTTTCCGCACGCATAAAAGTTTCAATACCGACCCGACGATGTTTCAGATCAGGGAAAACGACTTTTTGACTTTCGACGCGATGAGGCACGCGGCCCAGTGCGTGGGTCGAGCCATTCGCGGCAAAACCGATTACGGCATAATGGTCTTTGCTGACAAGGTAAAAATAACATGTTTTTTTTTATAACCTTCATCCTTAGATCTTTATCTTTTCGTTTTTTATTTATTCATTATTGATTTGGGCTTTGCAGAGATTCTCCCGAGCCGACAAGAGAAGCAAACTGCCCAAGTGGATTCAGGAACATCTTACCGACAATTTGTGCAATTTGTCCACCGAGGAAGCCATACAGGTATGACCCCACTCTTTGAACAACAAAAAAGAATTTTCTTTTTTTATTTCGATGGGAAAAATCGAAGGTGCTTTACAATTCGAATTATGCGCTTTTTTTGTTGTTGTTTGTTTGTATGCCAAATAGATAAGCAAACGATGGTTGCGACAAATGGCGCAACCGTTTTCGCGAGAGGATCAATTGGGACTGTCGTTACTGACGAGAGAACAGCTCGAGAAGGCGGAAGCTAGCAAGATCGAACAGTCGGCACAGCAAAACTGATAAATCGCAAGTGTCCCAAATATCAAAATGAGAATTAATGCATCTGAAAATTGTATGGACTGAATTTAAGATCGCGGACTTGCACCAAAACTTTTGATCGAGATTTCTATTTTGCGTTAATCCGTTTTTTGTCCTTCTTAAACGCGGAAAAACTTCCACAAGATAATTTTTTTTTTTGCGCGCGCAAACTAAAAATTTCGTTGCAGTTCCGTGATCGAAAGCCTCAAGGGCACCAGGGCAAAACAGATGCGTTTATAACCTACGAGGTGTGTAAATTAAGTAATGAGATTGGCAACGTAACGTTCGATCTGTCAACAGTTGGGACGCGAGTCGATTGAAGATGAACCATGCAGGTTCGTGAAGATGAAAGCCTCCCAAGCGGGAGGCTTTCATCTTCACGAACGGATGAAAATGTCCACAGAATGCACAAAATTCCGGATTCTGTCGACATTTTCATCGGTTCTTGAAGATCTTTCCGCTGCGTGGCATCTTCAATCGACTCTCTGCTTTCTGAAAATCACAAAACACTGTCTCCGTAGGCCTGCTGAAGTGTTGCAAAAACTTGCACTGTGCCCACGTCTGCCGCAAAACCTGATAGCACACCGCTGCTCGAAATTGATGTCACTCAATTTTATAAAGCACTCGAAAAAATTGTTTAACGAAAAATATCGCTACGGACAACCAAATGACTCTAGCGAGTTGAAAGTCGTACTGAAGGCGTATCACATGTTCACTTGCCGCCCCTCCAAGTCCCGCGTCCCAAGTGTTGTCAGACCGAACGCTACATTGCCAGTCTCATTACTTAATTTACACATCTCGTATACAGGGTGTGTCATTTAAGTTGACACAACGAATTATCTCGTTTTAAGAAAAAAGCTTTCGAACAAAAGTTTCATAGTTTCAAGGAGGAAAAATGATGTTGGTTATTTTTCATTCAGTGGCAATTTTCAAGGTAATTTCAAGATCAACTTTAGTTTTTAAAAAATGGAAACGAATATCTTTTACTTCAGAATAATTGTTTTGCGTATCAAATTGGCTTACTTTTTCCTGTTTGACTTCAATTTATCAAGACATTTTGAATGGTCAATCAAACAGAAACCAAAAAACGTTAATATTGACAAAACGATTTGTTAAATATTTGAAATACTTCGAAGAATCAATCAAACTAAAAAAAAGTTTCAGACCAAAGTTATTTATTTTGTTATACAAAAAATTATTCTGATTTAAAAATAGTGATTCTCTATTGAAAAACTAAGGTTGACCTTAAAAAAAGCTTAAAAATTATAACCAAAAATTTTTATTATAGCAAAACTATCATTTTTGTTCCTCAGAACCGGGCAAATTTTATTTCGAACATTTTTGCCTAAAATGCATTTCTCTCGAGATAATTCGTTGTGTCAACTTCAATGATACACCCTGAATGTATATGTATATATAAATGGATATTGTACATTGTCTAGCTACGTATTAATTTCCAACAGTATAAAGATAGTTGCGGAACCCAGCCGTTTTTGTTTTTTTTTTTTTATAAGAATTACAATAAATTATTATAACGAATATTAGCGAAACAAAAATAATGTGTTATCTTTGGTTTCGAATGAAAAATGGTCGTCGGTGTTAGCGAAAACGTGAAAATAATGCGCAATGGGCGAGTTACGATTGCAAATTATAAAACTTTTATTAACAAAATTATTAATCGAGAAAGAAAGAGTCAGAGAGTGAGAGAGAGTGAGAGAGAGAGAGTCTCAGTCAGTAGCGTAGAAAAGTACGTAATTAGTTTATCTATAAACAGGCGTATTTTTTGTATCACCAGCGCACGAGGATTCGATCGCCGTTTTGAATTGAGTAATAGCTGAGCTGTTGGAGAGGCTTGTCAAGCGGAATTTCGTCCTTCGAGATCTGAAACAGGGAAAGTTCACCGGATCTACGTACGAGTCAAAAAATAAGATTGGAAATCGGAAAAAAATAATTGTCGCACTCACGTCTCTTCGCACGAATGACAATTTGGGAATTTTTCCTCCCGTGCGGAATATACGCTGCGCGAGACCCGTGACTTTTTGCACGTCCATGTCCTTAAGCAACTTTCGCGTTACCGTTCGCGTCTGATTCGGATCGTTCGGACAATAAAATTCTACGGCTATCACGTCGGACACCATGGAGATGTTTGCCTTTGGCGCTACAGCTTCCGGACCTCCGTATTCTGATTGGAAATAAAACGAATCAATGCAAACTCGTATATTATTCGATTTAATTTAGTTTTGGTGACGTTATTGGACTGGAAAATTATGGAGGCCTTCAGCTTTATGGAAAAGCGATCCGAACAAACCCTATGGCAAAAATTCCGACGAACGATCGAGAACAAATTGTTGATCGATTTGATGAATATTCGAAAGTATGCTAACAATATTATTATATTTATTAGGCATAACGGTAACAATAAAATAAGCCCAAAGACACTTACTTGCAACGAGAACTGGATATCTCGGATGATTCTCGATAAATTCCTTTCTTCTATCCGCCGTTTCGATGCTACCGTTGTTGTTGGCGCTCTGCAGCCACTGAGGACCGAACAACTTGAGATAATCGTATTCTGCGCCCTTTCTCTCGTTGCAATCGATCTCTACGCCGTTCAGGAACTTCAATTTCTCTATCTTCGCTATTATCAATTGTCTCGCAGTTTCGCAGCCCACGTCATTCAGTACCGGATTATCGCGAAACTTTAGATCTTCGAGATTGCTGAGTTTCTCCAATTCGCTGATGGAACGCCACTGAAAATAGGCGAAAAGTGGATTTTTTTTTCGATCCGTACGTACCAAACTGTTTGGGTATCGATAGATTCTGTAACTCGGTAGCGACTTTTTTTTCGTTGTCGATAAATAGGAACAGCCAATCGCATGGAGGATTACGGCAAAAGGTACGCTTCTCATTAGCTGTCGCTAGCTAACGGTAACAAAAACTGTCGGTCAAACGTTAGAGAATTCGGGCACAGATTTTAAAGGATTTCAGTTTAATACCAAATAGGTAAAGGTGCCAAACAAAAGTCTATTTTGGCAACAAAATGAAGACACTGAATACGTATAGGTACCAAAAATGAATACTAAAAAGATACAGATGCCAAATAGGTGTAAGTACCAAAAAGATATAGGCGCTGAACATTTTTTCTTCATATAAAAAAAAATTTGCCACATCGATACAGGTGCCAGTAAATTACTACCAAACAGGTACAGGTGCAAAAAAGTTTATTTTTGTTATAAAGAAATGTGTCGAATAGATATAGGTATCAAAAAAGTAGGTATCAAATACGTGTAAGTGCCAAAAATGGGTCCCAAAAATGTGTAGCAAATAGGTAGAGATACGAAAAAGTTCATTTTGATATTTAAAAAAATGTGCCGAATAGATATAAACACCAAAAATGGGTACCAAATAGTTACTCATGACAAAGAAGTTCATTTTGGTATCAAAAGATGTACCAGAAGGATATAGGTACCCAAAAATGAGTACCACATAAGTGTAAGGTAACAAAAAAAAATCTTTTTCCGGTACTTATCGATGTATGTTTTTCCAATCTTAAGAATTTCTAATTACCTCCGCTATGGCGTTGTGCGACAGATGAAGTTGTCTCAAACCCGTGAACATGTGAGTTTTTCCCGTCGTCGGGTCGCTCGGGAATCTCACAATGTTGATACCGTTCGAATTGAGATTTAAATATTCGAGCCTGCGAACGAAAGGAAAATTAAGATCGTAAAGATGTGTTCGCCCTTACCCTGATGGACGAACAAATCTCGGACCAATTCGAGAAGTACTAGCCTTGGTAATGCTCCTAATTTTAAAACCTCGTCCCAACTCGACAACAAATTGCCCTCGAGGGTCAGACTCGTTATTCCATTTATATTGGAATCGCCGGACGGTGTCTCGAGTCTGTTAACTACGTTGAAGGATATCGACAATTCCTCGAGACTCGGAAACATCACGGTGCAACGCTGTACTTTCGTCCAGTTGTAACACATCCTCGACATAGTCAAGCATCGGATATTGGGGAAGGTCTCGTCGAGCGGCATCGTCGTACTGTCCTCCTCGACCGGTAAAACATTTTCGCTAAAACATTCCAGACAAACGTACTCTCGTGAACGTTTTTCTGATTTGAGATTTTCCCGCGATAGTTCCAAATAAAAAAGATTCGAAAAGTCCGCATACAAAAAAAAATTGCATTATTGTCAAAGTGGCCATTTGAAAGTCATCGATTACCTCACGTCCAGTCTTTCCAACTTCGGAAGATTTCTGCACACGTCAGCGACGACGCTCCACGAGTTTATCAAATTTCTCGAGATGTCGAGCTCCCGTATGTTCGGACATAGATCACCGAGCTCGCCGGCTTCACCGGCACTCGAGATACACTGCTCCCGCAGATACACGATTCTCAACTGATCGAACTTGCTCTGCTTCTTGTTCACCTTTGAGAATCCTACCATCTCGACGAATGGCGCTTTCATTTCTTTCTTCAGACTCGTCAAGCTGGCTCTGTCGATACCTGCCAAATCGTCGTCTATGAGACCGTAGCGATCCTTGATAGCTTTCGGTGCGCTCACCCCGAGTCTCACTTTACCAGGACGTACGAACGAACCCGACGTCGAATGCCTACATTGTGATGAAGAAAATAATCATGAATATTAAGCCTAGAACAAACCGGGGTAGATATCTACACCAGGCGAACTTTGAACTACGCTCCTAAATTAGTCAGTGACATTATCGACTCCGGACCTGCACCATAATTCAGTTCAAGGTCCTAACAGTAGAGTCGGGTCGCGAGTGCACTCAGTTCTTTGTTTACTGCGATGGAGTGAAGACGTGAAGCGCATGGGGGGTTGATATCTACTCCGGTTTGTAGTTCCCATTAGTATTTTGTGTAGGTAAGTTGATTTTCTGTTGCTTGCTGATATACATTTATTTCACGTATCATAACGTTATTTGAGGGTAAAGCATTAGATATATCATTTTCCACAATGATTTTCATATTTTACGTACCCATACAATGGGAGCAGCGAAAAAAAAATTGATACGTATTTCATTTTGTGGCAGATAATGGCGAAAAAATATAATATGAGGAGCGTCGATGCACCGACGAAAACTTTGATGCAATCCAAGACTGCTAGAGAATCGGCGATCGATATTGTTTCGGATGAGGATGACAATTTAGAGCCAATGAGCGGGTCGGGGTCAGAGGAAGATGCCGATATTTTTTTTTCATATCTCGCATAGCAGAAACCAAACAAATATACTTGGAAACCAATATTTCATTGACTCTTTCCATATATCAGCTCCCCAAATTTTTGCATTTTCAGAGTCCCAAATAGACTTTTTTGACAAAACATCATGATACTTTTTTTTCTAGAAGTAAATGTAGAAAAATACGAAGCGGACGAACACGATACTTACCATGCTTTGAAAAACGTAGTACCCTGATAGGTGCCGTTGTGCTTGCCCCGAGTAGGATCGTCCCAGTCGATTCCTAACCAAGTACCTCTAGTGTCGCCTACGGCTCCGACGTATTTAACAGTACCGCGGTGACCTTCGCACTCCACCCTAGCACCGACTACGTAATTCCTGTCCTCGACCATCCTGGAACAATCGGACGATAATCGCGTCAACTTCTTCGTTCGTAAAAAAAATACGAAAAATAACAAAACGCGAGCAAGACCGAGACAATTGACGATTCGTTTAGTAGCGATGTTTCTTTTTTTGTTTGTTTTGTTTAAAAATTCGACGTTTAATTGCACTGGATCGGAGCCGTCTAACCTCTCGCGATCGCAACTTCGCGTGTTTCCGAAGTTTTCGAGTGTCGAACGATAAAATTCAAATATACGAAGTGTCAATGGTATCGCGATTGAGATAAAGAAGGCGCTTATTTACTCCCGGGAATCGTAATGATCGCGGCTCGCCGTATTTTCTTCAGTTCCAAAAGTCATAAGTGCGATCTGACATCTCTTCGTTTACGTGCGTCCTCCTTGTCATTTTTGATATGTGAGAAACGCTGCTCGTATAGAAAATTGCGTTTTTCTTGAGCTTGAGGAAGTAACGCTAGATGGCGCCACGTGGAGGTTCCACATCTCGCCAATATGCGTCTCCACCATGGAGATTACATAAAGGAGCCCGAACTTCGTACTAGGAAAGTGATCACAAATTCGAGGAACCGAAGCGTTCCCGAAACCGCCACTTCGTAGCGCTGATTGTGATAAGCGATGGCTTGAAATTAGCTAGTGGTGGGCGCATGAGGCCATGCAGCACAATTCACTTCGTTCAATGGAAAAAAATTGGCTAACATTTGAATGGATAATTCAACATATCTATCATTATTGCGGAATTGCTGCAACGTATATATAAGAATCCAATATTCGTTCAATATTACAAATGGAAACAATCAGGATTAAAAATGAAAGACAACATGACATGAACGTCAAACAATGAGTGAAATCAATTGTTCAAGTGAAATGATCTTCGAACTTAAATAGTATTTGAGGAACGAATTGAAAATGGATTAACAAATATGTCTTTGTCGACATGAAGTGTACCACTCGAAAATTATAACTTAAAAATTTACTAACTTTTAAATTTAATGACCGGTGTCATAGACACCACACCAACGACCTAAGTTGGATACGTGAGTAGTAAAACCGTGATCGCCGCACTTCCGGTCGACCGTTTCAATAAGACGACGTGCTTCAGTAGCTCAAAATGCTCGACTTTGCAATTTCATTACGAAAAAACTAGACGGTCAATGTAGCTCAAATTTTTTCAAAGAGTGCATAACGTATTTGTCAACGTCATACAAAAATGTCAAGCCTGCAAGTTGGATTCGACCCCATAATCGTAGCTCCTTAATTCTGTTTCTTCCGCGTTTGAAATTTTCTTAAGTTTTCAACGTGAACAATTTTTCAAAGATGGCGCTACCGAATTCTTTCGTTATTTTACATTTTCGAAATCACACGCAACGCGGTGTCGATGCGATCGCTCGAAAGTAAAAATATTCTTTATGCTAAAAATATTGTATTACGCAATATACGCTAATATTCGAAAAATATCATACTGCGCGTATATTTCAGGGCTCGTGCACACATAATAATATTGTAAAAGTGTTGTACACTTAAGCTATAATTAAATAATGATAAAATACAATAGACAAATAGATGTTCTTTTGTTTCGTTGCATTCTTTTTCCAGCAATCTTCAGCGAGAAATAAAAGCTGTCGATTGTTACTGCCCTAGCACGATGTCGGGAACGGTTTGAGGGCTGAATATCTCGATCCAATAACCGTCGGGATCCTTGATGAAGGCGATACCCTTCATTTTACCGTCCTGCGGTCTCTTCACGAATTCCACTCCCAATGTCTCGAAATTCCGACAAGCCTCGTCCACATCCGGTACCGCGATTCCAATGTGGCCTGATAGGGAATTGAACATAAGAAATTAGAAAATGTTGAAGAAAACAAAAAGTATTGGAGCCTGGGAATCATCGTTTATGCATTAAAATATGTACATTGTTATTCAAAATTAACTTTTGCCTTTTGCAAATGAATTTAAGGGTCATATCTTATTGGAACGTTATTATGAAAAGTATGTTTTTTATATAGCGTTTATACAGTAAAAAAAACGAATGTCGAGACGAACATCACAATTTCACAATGATATACTGACCAAACCCTCTGGGCTCCGAGTTTCCATTGTGGTACTTGGCATCAGGGTCGGTTTCGGTTCCCCAATTGCTGTAACAGTGAGAATAAACTTTGGCACTGCAGTAATTTTTCACGTCTTATCTACAAGAGTAAATATTTGCTTATTGAAATAGCGGAAAGTTGAAAATGGTGAACAATCCAGTGTGGTCGAATACTCAAACGAGTATCCGTTTGAGTAATAGTAAATTAAAATGTTAGTGATTCTTAATAGGAGGAACGTTGAAGTAGCGAATCATCAAACAAGGTAAATGTTCGTTTCAATATTATGGAAAAAGTAAATTACGTAAAGTAAAATACGATGAATAACAGTTGGAATAGTGGTGAATAGTAAATTAACCCTCAATCCGTGAAGGTATTTGCGGCACCTTAATCCCGTGAACCTGGGTCACTACTAAATAGTAAAATTGAACTAAATAGCAAAATTGAACTAAATAGTAAAGTTGAACTAAATAGTAAAATGGTACTGAATAGTAAAGTTGAACTAAATAGTAAAATTGAACCAAATAGCAAAATTGAACTAAATAGAAAAATTGTACTAAATAGTACAATTGAACTAAATAGTACAATTGAACGAAATAGTACAATTGAACGGAATAGTAAAATTGTACTAAATAGTACAATTGAACTAAATAGTACAATTGAACGAAATAGTACAATTGAACTAAATAGTACAATTGAACGAAATAGTACAATTGAACTAAATAGTAAAATTGAACTAAATAATAAAATGGCACTAAATAGCAAAATTGAACTAAATAGTAAAATTGAACTAAATAGCAAAATTGAACTAAATAGTAAAGTTAAGCTAAATAGTAAAATTGAACTAAATAGCAAAATTGAACTAAATAGTAAAGTTGAACTAAATAGTAAAATGGTACTAAATAGTAAAGTTGAACTAAATAGTAAAATTGAACTAAATAGCAAAATTGAACTAAATAGTAAAATTGTACTAAATAGTACAATTGAACTAAATAGTACAATTGAACTAAATAGTAAAATTGTACTAAATAGTGAAATTGAACTGAATAGTAAAATTGAACTAAATAGTAAAATTGAACTAAATAATAAAATGGCACTAAATAGCAAAATTGAACTAAACAGTAAAATTAAACTAAATATCAAAATTGAATTAAATAGTAAAGTTGAACTAAATAGTAAAATTGTACTAAATAGTGAAATTGAACTAAATAGTAAAGTTGAACTAAATAGTAAAGTTGTACTAAATAATAAAATTGAACTAAATAGAAATAAACTAAACAAACTGAATTATCGACGAATGTAGCTGGGTTTTTTCAATAATTAAAACATTTAAACATTTACGAAATTCAAATAGCAATATCTTACCACACTACTAAATAGTAGTAAACTCGAAATACTAAATTATCAGAAAAAGTACATAGTTTTAGTATATCTAGAAATTATCCTTACAGATTTCCAAGCAGAGATAAACAAAACTTCTCATTTATCAACAGTTCTCACAGAGCGAGGCAGAAAATCCTGAAAAAACTATGTTCAAAATTTCCACTACGTACTGAGTAGTTCTATGGTAGCTTTTCTGCTGAAGGTCCATTCGATGGATTGTCTCTTGTCGGTAGGTATGTCCTCCTGTCTCTCGTATCCCATGAAGTACAGGGAGAACTTGTTCTCCGGAAAGTCAATTTTCTGGAGTAATCTCATGCCGAGTACGCCGGTGTAAAATGGCAACGATTTTCTCGGATCTTTGATACGGTACATGGTCTGTTGCATTATCCAATCTTTGGTGTGCGGCGGCACAGAAGCCTCGCAGAGATCGCGCGC